>PVJX010013416.1:0-47527 GCA_004027295.1 Dolichotis patagonum | reverse complement strand
TTTCTGGGATCTTGATTATTATGTGTCTGGGTGTAGCTCTGTTTGGGTTGTAGGTGGCTGGAGTTCTGTATGCTTCATACTTCTGCATATCATTTATTTTTTCTATGCTTGGGAAATTTTCTTCAATAATTTCTGTGAATAGCCTTTGTAATTCCCCTGGTTTGATTCCTGCTTCTTCATTCACATACTTTATTCTTAAATTATAGATCCTCTTGTCATCTTCCAGTCTTTGTATCTTTACTGCCTGCTCCCTTGTTATTTTTAAGAGATCTTCCCTTTCATGACCCCACATTGCAAGCCTGTGTTCAATTTTTAATAGTCTCTCTTTGGTTTCTTTCAAGCTGTTTTGCCAGCTTTCTATCGAGTCTTTAGTTTCCTGATAATCCCTTTGAATCTGCTTCATAAATTCTAGGTTTTTTCTGAATTCTTCAATAAATTTTTCTCTCCATTTGTGTTCCTCTATTCTTCTGTCTGTGTCTTCTTGAGAGGTACCCAGCCCTTCTATTATTAATCTACTTATCTCTTGTTTAATTTGAATTAATATTTCAGTTTTGGTCCCGCTTACGAGGTCTTGAATATATCTCTTTATGTCTGCTAATGCTGTGTTTGATGTTGCATTTTTGCTGCCCTCAGTCTCTTTTGTATTTACCTCTCCTGGATCAATGTTCTCAGGGTGGGGGGCTGGGAGTGTTTTCTTATTTCTCCCTTTCATCATGTTTTTGGTTCCTTCCATACAAGTGTACAGTGTAATTCCCAGACCCTTTTCTTGTTGTTTAAGGTTCCTCTAGAGGGCGCAGGCTAGGAGCTTTAGCTCTCTTCAATAGGTTATCAGAGATTAGAGTTCACCCACAGGCAGTGTGCGCTAGCTCCTCCCTTCTGGGCCAGTCAACCTTTGCAGGCCTTCACTGCGTCAGTGTGCACTGATCTCAGGGAAGTAACTGGGTCCCCGCCAGGGGCGTGGCCTAGTTCAAGCAGATTCCACCAATCCGCTTGGCGAGGGGAATAACCAGCTGAAGCCACTTCCTTATGGATTTAGGGCTGTCCTGCCCAAATCCAACATGTCGTCCAGTCGGTTTCCCCTTTCCCGTGGGAGGGTCTTATTCTCATCACTCACCATGTCCCCGAGAACTGCTGGACTGCCCGACCTCCGACTTCAGCGCGGCTGAGGTGGGAATTCACGGTGCCTCTGGGTGGGTCGTGTGCAGTGCCGGTCCCGGCGAGCTGCACGCCAGGCTGTTCAGCTCCGGGCTCCAGCGGCTCAAGCCAGTCGCTTTGGCGCGGATCGCTTGTTCAGGTCAGGTGGAATTCAGGCGTCTCGAGGCGGGTGCCTTATCTTTACTAATAGTAGCCCCAGGACCTCTTATTCCAGCGGGTTTTTGCACTTTAGTTTCTTTCTGTGTTGTGAGAGTCTACCTCTCTCTGTTTGGGTCTCTCCAGGGTGTTTTATTCTGGCATTTGAGCTGTCTCTCTCAGAGAGGGTCTCTCTCCTGCTATCTACCAGTCCGCCATCTTGTCTCCTACCTCTCTTTTCTTTTTTTTAGTTTAACTACTAGGTTGATGCTTGTAAATTGCTTATGGTGAATAGCTTTATTGCTGTATTTAGAACCCTTAGTAAATGACTACTTCTCAGAGATATCATCTAGGTGTATCTGGCTTTTAGATTTTGAGTCTGTTGCAAGATCTTACCTCTTCTATTTATGGGGATAAGAAGTTGACCTACTTGTCTCAGCCCCTGCTTCTTTGGCACTTACCTATAGTATAACCTTTAGGCAATCTCAGTCTTGGTATACCAGAAAGAACAATGAATTAGAACAATTATATCACCTTGGCTAGAGCAATAAACCAGCAATAACAATAACATCAAACAGCCTAGAAAAGGACAAGCTGTTATAACTACTAATTTACCACCTTTAACCGCAAGAACTAAATTTGTGGTTATATACCAAAATCTAACATGAATCAAAAAATTGTATGCAGTAAATAAACCTTCAATATAATAATTTTATCCTTAGAGGAGTGGATTTAAACACTATAACAGAGGAATAACAGAGAAGTGTAAGAAGAGAATGAGATTAGAAGGAAGGCTGGAGGACAAAAGAAGATTATGTAAACTTTGGGAAACTAGTGAAGAAGACAGGAGAGAGAGATGGAAGAGATAAAAAGAAAAAACAGTACAGAACATTAACAACAAGAAAACCAGAAACTATGTAAAAACAAAAAAATATGAAAACAAGAACAATCAAGAAAAAACAAAACAAAATCGGAAAAGAAAGCTGAAAAGAAAAAAAAAAGGAAGAAAATTTTTAAAATGTCCATTTCAAGGTGTGTCTGCTAACACTGGTGGGCAATGTGGGCAGAAAGAGTCCAGATTCAAGTTGATTAGTCTCAGTAAGTCAGCTATAGCTTTATGGTCGGATAGTGGATAATCCCAGCAATCTTGCACGCTTAATTCCACTGAAGTTCTGGCTGGTTTCTGGCTATGAGGCTGCAATTTAATTTGTGCAGCCTGTAACACTTGGTGGGCCTCTTCATACCTAAATTCAGCTCCCTGCCAGCTTAAACTGGGCTCCCTGACTTCTTGCCAACTTGAACTCAGCACCCTCACCCTGACACTGGGAGCCACTAGATGGAGCTGGCCTGCAGCTGTTCTGAGTTTTGAGCTCAACTGGTCTCTCTCCAAAATGGCTACCAGCCAATCATTTTCTCCTGGGGACATCTGAACCCGAATAACTCAACAGCCACTGCAATCTGCTGTGCCCACTACTCTGCTCCACTGTGGTGTCTCTCTAAGCAGGCATCTGAGGTCTCCAGCTGTCATCCTGTGTCTACAGTTTTGAGCTTCCCCTCCCACACAGTGAGTCAAGGCTCAGGGAGAAAGCACTGCCTGCCATCTTATTGAAGCCTCTTTTTACTCTCTCCTTTGGCTTTAATTCTTGCTTCAGATTCTATCTGGGTCCCAGGGACCCTCTTTCCTTTCTTCCTCATGTTGCTGTATTTCAGCCTCTGGACCAAAATCTTGGAGGCGCTTCCTCTCTGGTGCTCACCACTCTGCCATCTTCTCAGAAGTTTTGTGGCAAGACTTTTCAATGTATGTTGATTTACATTCTGGTGCGTTCTCCTTATGTCATTGCAGATTGGCATGTTGAGCAGCACTAAGATAGAAAATTCAAATTTTCTATCTTAGAGCTGCTCAATCAGTTAGTCATTTGGAGAGAACTGATTGTCAGTATCTACCCTGCTCCCCAGTTTGTGTTCTAATTAAAATCATATTTATATTATGTCCAAACAAACTCTTGGGCCATGCTACTGAGAATCTTGAGAAAATTGTTTCATATTTGTTCATGAAAAAGTTACTTAAGTTTTTTCACTCTGGTCTGCTAGCGAAATCATTGCAGCCTGGCCTTTGTTGCTGATATTTTCAGTAATGAGAGTGAAGTGCTTTAGTACTTAAGATACATTTGGTTGCAAGTAACAGAACGCCCACCTAGCAGTATCTTTAGCAAGAAAGACTGAATTTTCTTATGTAATAGAAAGTCTAGTGGAAAGTAGTTTCAAGTTTGAAACTAACTCCACAGTTAACTATTGCTCAGCTTCTGTGTATCCTGAGGCTAACCACAGATTCATTGGGTTTGGAGTGGTGGATGGTCAGAAGTTCTTTGACATGCTTCCTGCCAAGAGTCATGGGCTTTCCCTGCTCCATTTGAATTTGGGTGGCCTCTGTGACTTGTTATGACAAGTACCACCTGGTGGATGCAACACCATGAAAGTGCAGAGACTGGGCATTAAGAGATTTTCAGTTTCTGACTTTGTGTTGGGAATGTTTTTTCATGGAACCTTACGGCCATGCTGTACAGAAGCCCATACTGCCATGTGTAGAGAACCATAGGGTGACCATTCCCAGCCAGCAGATTCTATCAACTGCCAACACTGTTGTTGAGTGATGTCATTGTGACTCTTTCAGCTGGCTTAACACTGGCTGACACTTCACAAAGGAACAAACAAATTACAAACAAAAAGCCACCCAGTCAACCAACAGAGCCATAAAAAATAATAAAATGTTGTTTCTTTAAAATATTGTTTGTTACATAGTAGTCAATAACCAAAACCTAAGATATAGATAAATGCCTCTTCTTCCAAAGCAAATAGTAATTTACAGAAGTTAAACCAAGATCAATTTTTGTCTAATTTAATTCGCTGAGTTAAGATTTCACAAGAGTAGTTCAGATAGTAATTAAAAATATGTAAGCATTGTTCATCAAGAGTTTCCTACTTTGAGATTAATGTGTGTATGTGTGTATGTGTGTGCATGTACACATGTGATACATGTGTAGTTTAGTTGTTCATAATTATCTTGGATTTTGTAGTTCTCAAATACCCACCCTCATTTTATTACATGAAGCTCAGTGGAATCACCACAGACCCCTTGCATGTAACTGAGAGACAAAGAAGATTTATAGTAGAAAACTCAGACTAGACTGTTATAGTTTATGTCTGGATATTCTCCAAAAGACTCAAGGGATCATTGGTGGGGTTTTGGGAAAGTGAATGGATTATGGAGTTTATCCTTAATTTGCTATTAGGAGGTGGGTCTGATCTGGTCAGAAGAGATGGGTCTCCTTTCCTGGCTCCTCCCTTCATATTCTCTGCTTTTCTAAATCACCTTCCTCCATGGCAGACCTTTCCCAACATGGTATTCTACCCTGGAGCCAGCTATAAACTGACTAAAGACTGAAGCCTATAAACTGTGAGCTAAAATAAACCTCTGCTTCTTTAAATTGTAGGTGTCAGGTATTGGAGATGAGAAAGTGCCTGAGACACAGAGCCTAGGCCTGCTGATTCTTGGCTTTATTCTACCACACCTCTTCACTTCTCAAAGAGCTTTCCTGATTTCTGGTTATTGTGATTGCTGCATTAGGCTTCTTACGAGTGACTTGGATCACTTCTAAGTATCCAACTGTTACTTTCTCTCTTCCCGGTAACTATGTGTACTTATGATCTTGACTTAGCTAGTTTTTAAGCCGTACAGTCTGAGGTTCTGAAAATCTATATGCCTGCACATTGTAATGAAAGCAAATAGTTTAGAATTTAAACTTTCTGTAAGTGGTTGAATCTATTGAGGTTTTAGCACCTTCCATTCTTTTCCATGCATGTATTCTGGATAAGTTCACTATTAGTATCACTTTACTTACTTAACACCAATATTTAAGTATCTATTTTTAACATTTGAATGAAACAAAAGTGGTCTGATTATTATATTCATGAGAGTCAATTTTCCACCTATCCAGTTTCTTTTTGAGAAAATTTGACAATATGCATGGAGACATATAATTCTTGTCTTTTAATGGAAAGTAGTTTCTAGTTTCCACTAGCTGAGTTTAATCTCACTAAAAAAATTGGAAACTTTGGAAATTCCATATTAATTAGAAACTTTGGAAGGTCCATTTTAATTAGAAAAACTGATTATTTCTTTAAGCATTTGAAAAACTATCAAGGGTGGCATGGGGATTGTAGAATTGGACAAATGGGATCGAATATATGGATCCTGAAACAGGGCTTGAGAAATCTTCTTTATTCACAGAAGACCAAATGTGTATTTACTGAAAACAACACATGGAGTGGATGGGGAGCTAGAACTTGCTTTGTTAAGCTAAAGCTTAGAAAATATTGTAATTGAGGATCCACCTGGTGTGTTCAAAGCTGCCTGTTGAGCAGCAACTAATTTTTGTCTGTGGAGAATGTTCTGTGCCTAGGAATACAGTGGTGTTGGCTAAATGGTACCTGAGTGAGACTACAATTCACCATTACCTATGAGCGCTCTCTCTCTCTCTCTCTGTCTCTCACACACACACACACACACACACACACGTACACATATTGCCCTCCAGATCCCCACCGAATGTTTAACAAATACTTCATTAAGTTGCACTAATGGCCCCAAATGTTTTTATTATAAATTTGAGACCCTTGACTATTACTTTATATTCCAAAAGAGACTTTTCAGATATAATCATATATCATATGTTAAAGGTTTTGAGCTGACGAGATTAGACCAAGAAGTTTGTAGTAATTTGTTACAGCAACAACTGGAAACAAATGTAGATATATGGTAGAGTGATACCTCAAATAGAATTTAAAGCAAAAAAGATAACATGTAAATACATTAAACCCTGAAAATCACTCAAGTAGATATTCCGTCTAGCCCTGGAATAGTTATCCAGCAGGTGGAATAGTTATCCACCTGGTAAAGTTTGGATTTGGTTTGTGTCCACCAAAATGTTCCTAGGTTAAAGGCTTAGTTCTCGAGGCAGCAGTGTTGGGAAGTACCATAAAACTTTAAAAGGTGAGGTCTAGTGGGAAGTCCATTGTTCACAGGGAAGTGCTTCAAGGTACTTTTTGTGTAAGCCCTTGAGTTCTCACGAGAGGGCTGTTATCAGAGGAGCAAGCCTGACCTCACCCAGCTCTACTTCCTGGCTTACAATGTGACCACTTGCTCCATCACATATTCCTACCATCACCATTATCAGCTGTCATGGTGTGACACAGCCAAAGGGTGGACCTCACCACAAGGGCTGGTCTATAGCATTTGAAATTTGAATCTCTAGAACTGTGAGTTAAATAAACTGCTTCTCCTTATAAAGTTAGCTACTTCAGATATTTTGTTGCAGTAATGCAAACGTGACTGATATACCATATGACATCAACATCTTTGCTTGTAACCACTACAATACATTTTCTTAGTAAGTTAGCTAAAAAGATGCACAAGCCACATGTATGGCGTGTGTCTAGATGTCCTCCCAAAGCCTCATGCAGTTAGAGGTGGGGCTTTTCAGAAGTGGCTGGATCTAGGACTTGTGATGCTGGGTTCAAGGGTTTGTGATTACTAAATTAGTCCGCTGATTGGTTTAGGATAGTTCTGGATGTAGGTAAACAGAAGGTCCTCCCTGGCTGTGAATGGTACTTTCCCTAAGGATGTGTAACCCTGGATAGGATATAAAGGACAGGAAGAGAGCTGTTACTTGTCAGTTGTTACTTGCTGCTATTTCTGCCTTCTTCCTGCCATGAACTATTTTTCCTCTGTCTCTGCCATGCCACCCTGTCTTGGAGCATAAATTATGGACTGAAACCTCTATAAGCTGTGAGCCTAAATACTGTATACTTCTGCAGACTGGCAGTTCAGGGTTCATAGCCTCAGTCATTCACAGATTTTTTTCTTAAACCTAACTAATAATTGTTCGGGAAAACCTTTACAATTTCACAGAAACCATAAATACTTTCCACAATTTTTTCTTTAGTAGGAGCTGTACAAATAGCAAATCTGAGAGTGTTATTCAATTATCCTTGCTGATGATTGGCTGCTGCCCTGTACCCATTTCAGGCAGGTGCACCAGCATTTCCACATCATAACAGGTTGCTGTACTGCATGTAGCTAGTTCTTTTTAAAGACTTAAGATCCCTAAAATGCCCCCAAACTGCCCGGTACCTTCTATGACTTTAGTAATACAATATTTTGTTAAGTTAAATTACGCAACTGTGGTAGACATAGCATATTTAGGATTGAAACTAAAAATAGGCATTTATAGGCAGCTTTCTGACTATAGCTGAAATTCACAGTTTTTCCACAATTTTCAGGTGCTATAGGAATATGTCCACTATAAACTTTTCCCCTTTTGGAAATATCAGGTATTTTCTCTCAGCAGTGAGAGAAAAGTAACTAAGACACTGTGTGAAAAATTGTTAGTGGCGTTTATCTTTGGATGTTGAGATTACTGATAGTTACGGATAGTTATTTTTTGTTTTCAAATGTTTGCATTTTCTAGTATTCATTTTTTCCATTGATTTAGTTCATTTTATTACTATTACTTCAACAGGGAGCATAAAATTATTTTAAAACCTGAAAATAAAACCCCCAAAAGTTAATGCATTTTCACTTTTGAAAAAATGTAATATTCAAAATTATGTCTACATTAGATATTGCTATCTGTTTATATCTGTCTACCCATCAGCTATATATATATATATATATATATATATATATATATATATACACACACACACATACATATATATATCCAAAACTAGAAGGGAATATTTATGAATTTCATGTATTTTAGTATTGAATTTGGTAGTGTTACAGAATAAGAAGAGTTTCTAAGTCACAGACAGATTATTGAAAGATATGGATCAATAGAAAGATATGATTTCTGTTTTCTCACATTTGTCTCATCTGGGCTGGTATCAGAATATAGTGATCTCTTTTAGCTTTGGCTTTTGGTATCAGTGTGAGAACCCTGCAATTTCTTAATAATATTCTTTGTAGTTTAGTGGCTAAACAAAATCGAGTTATAAGTCAAAAAGATCCCTTTAAATGTTGGAAAAAATTTCTGATATGACATTAAGTGAAAAAATTGGGACATATTGGATAAAAACAATGTACTCTCAATTATAATGAAGAAAAATTTATATATTCAATGGTTTTTTTTTTCCATGGTGGAACCACAGGTACAATTTATTTTCTTCTTCAAATTTTGAGTACTATGTTTACCCTTTTGGAATTAGAAATTATTTTGTATTTTCTAAAATTTCTGCAATGAGAATTCATTTTTATTTTATATAGAGGAAAAATATCCTTCCAAAGCAAAATTATAGACATATTGAAATATCAACTTTTCAAGACTTTTTTGTCCCATAAAGTTTCTTTTGGGAGGGGTGCATAGTAAAAATGTAGATGTGTATTTTAAAACCTGTGAATCCCTTCCTGATATGTTTCCCTAAAAGGAAGATTGCTTCTTGTTTCTTACAGACTTTTTAATCTACTTTCCACTCAGCTTGAAAAGTTCTAAGAAAACCTTTCTTCTCTTTGCTTTTAACCCGAAGACATTCTATTTTCTAAGCATCTATTTTCATAATTCAGTCTAATGCTATTAAATTAAAACATACTTTATTCTTAAATTTTTCTTCCAGTGATCTTGGTGGACAGTAAATCTAGTCTATTCTGCACTTCCTTTACTTACTTTTTACTCTATTTCTTTAAACTACTTATTTTAATTTGTCTATCATATAATGCATTTGAAGTCATTTCTCTCCTTTTTCTAACCACAGAATGTTTTCTTGGGTTCCATAAAATTGCTGCAATTTTATACAATCTTCAGTAACTCTCTTACTAGAATAGCCATATAGTTAAACCACAGCCACAGCTTAAAGCTGCCATAAAGCTTTGTCTCTTTCAGTTAAATAACCAGATTGTAGCACACTTGATGGGCTTCTTCAGACCCTTAGAATTACTGAGTGGTGTTACTGCATGGCTGACAGCCACTCAGTGGCTCACAGAGATTGAAAAAAAAAAAAGAGTAAATTGGCATTGGCAGCCAATTTGGTCGCAAGGCACACAGAGGAGTTCTCAGAATGAGTCTGTTGCTTTGAAATCACCTGAATCATTACTGTGTACCCCACTTGTCTCACTGATTGTTTAAAAAATAGAAGGTATTTTTCCTGTCTTTTTATTCAGGCAACTTGGCAGTCTAGACTGGTATCTTCCCTCTTTCTACAGCAGCCGCTTTTCTTACGTGCTACTCCCCTTCTGTGCTGTAACAAAACTCTGGCTCTCTCCTAAGGAGGCTGATTCTCCTTCAGCCTTTCTGTGTTTATTTTCCCACTTCCCACATATCCTGGATTTGTAGAGAAAAATGGCGGGAAAAATGGCGGTGCAGTCACTGTATTGTTGCTACTCTGACCAGATGTCCTTTACCTTTCAGTGCATTCGTCTCCTCCCCTGGGTTCAATACTGACTATTCATAACTACCTCCTTCTGAGAATTACCCTACATCAGTGGTTCTCAAAGTGTGCTTCCCAGATGAGCAACAGCGTGTTCCCTACAAAATTGCCAAAAATACAAATTTTCAGGTCCGACACTTAACATTCCGAATCAGATACTTGGGACCAGCGTTCAGCTGTCTGTGTTTCTGATGCAAAACATTTGCCCAACTGCAAATGGAAGCCTAACCCAGAAACACCTAGAATTATGTGTCTTCTTTTCAGTAACAGACTAAAGCCAATGGGGCTGGCTGATTCGGGATAGAAAAGGCTTCTGGTTCCTTTTCTTCACAGGGGGTGATTTTGTGATGACAGTCAGGCTTTGGAATTTTTCGTGGGATAAAACTGAGGCTGCAATTGAACTAAAGTCATATCTGGATCAAAGTTCTCCCTCATTTTGTGCTGTATCCTCATTATTTTAAGAGATGTTACAGGTTGAATTGTTCCCCCCCCCCCAAAAAAAAGATATGCTACAATCCTACTTGGCACTAACTCAAAATGTGACCTTCTTTGGAAATAGAGTTCTTGCACATGTAATTAGTGCAAAGAAGGTCATACTGGAGTAAGGTCCCTATCCCGATGTGACTGATGTCTCTGTAAGGTGACACAGGGGTGCAGAGAAAGTGCTGTGTGGAGATGGAGGTAGCCTGGAGTAATGCATCTACAAGTCATGCAACACGAAGGATTTCCAGCCATCATTAGCAGCTAGAAGGCCTGGAACAGAATTTCCCTCAGTGTTTTCAGAAGAAACCAGTTCTGCAGACATCTGGATTTCAAAACTTCCAGCTTTCTGACCTATGAGAACGTTCTCTTGGGCTGGGGATTTAGCTCAGTGGCATAAGTGCCAGCCTGGCAAGTATTAGGTTGTGAGTTCCATTCCTGGTACCAAGAGGGAAAAAAAAAAGATGAAAGAGCAAGTTCTCTTGTTTCAAGCTATCTTGGTTTATGGTACTGAGCTATAGCAGTTCTGGGAAATTGACTGTTCACTCTCCTTCCTTGATATTGTTGCACAAGGACTTCTGCTTTAGATGTGTGGAAATGGCATAGTGAAACTCATTACTTTGAACAGTTAACATGACAGAATATCCATAATTAAAAGGACCCTCCCTGCTTCAGGCTCTGCTTCTAGGAAACCTGATCCAAGACAATGGAAATTTTTCTTAATTTTCACTCCTGCATCTACCTTGTAAAAACATACCAGTCCTTTGAGCCTCATGCCTTTCAGCTACACCATCTTTTCTCTGAACTGGTTACTACTGTAATGTTATTAGGCCAGCTGAATCTAGTGGTGCCCACTTGGTATACCGCTTGATCATGTCTCCATTCCAACTGCCTTCCCACCCACTCAGCACTGTCCCCTGATAGCATCACAGATGTCCAATGGCATGTAATTACAGAGAAGCCTCATCCTGGGGTTTTAAACGTCCCATCAATATTTACATCTTTTATTCAGTGCAAAGCTGCTTCTCTCTCCCATTATAGAGCTACTCTAGATTCTGCAGGACAGAAATACAGAAGGTTGTGAGATCTTTTCTTGTCTTCTGCTTCCTCCTACATTTTTTGTTGCCTCTGGGTCATTCAGAGAAGGGGGACATAGGACTAGAGAGCTCTCAGCATTAGCACTATTGGCATTCTATATGTTTAACAACAATCTTGGCTTTTAGGTGTTAGTATTGGGTTCCATTCCTCCTCACTCCCAGTCTAATAACTAAAAATGTCTCCAGATATTTCATGTGTCCCAGGGAATGGATAATTCTTACCTGACTAGAGCTGATATCTCCTGTCCATCCGTGTTTCTCTCCAGTATGTCTTACTGCTGGGTCTTTCTCTGTGGGGAGCTTCTGTGGGTTCTTCAGAGACAGTCCCACTGCTCAGTGGGTCTCCTGCTGCACATCCCTTGCTAAGAAATGCCCTCTCTGGCTGACCTCTTATATTCTTACCCTGATGAACATCTCCATATCTTGCCTTTCCCTGATAGGCAGAGTCTTTTAGAGAAGTCTCATTCCCAGTTACTTCTGCCCAGAATATATATATAACCTGGTGGCTTCTCTCCTCACCATGCCATTGCAGATAACATTTTCAGACAACTGTCAACTTTTAGACAAAAGAATCAGGCACCAGCCTATGCTATTCTGCAGCTCTAAAGGACAAGCATGAATATTCCCCACACTTCACTTAGGTCCTGCTTTCATTTCCTATTGCTGTGTAACAAATTACCATAAGTCTAGCAGCTTAAAATACAAATTTATCATCTTTCATTTTGCATGGGCCAGGAACCCTGATGGAAGAGATAGAAGAATTCTTTGATAAGGTTATCACCAGGTTGAAATTAAAGTGTCAACTGGGGCTGTGATGCTTATCTGGGATTTAGGGTCCTCTTTCAAACTCTTTTCTTGTTGGCAGAATTCATTTCCTTGCAGCTATATGACTGAGGTCACCATTTTCTTGCTGTCAAATGGGAACCACTGTCATCTTCTAGTAGCCATACACAGTTCCTTGCCATGTGATCTGCCATAGGCAGTTCAAATATAGCCATTTGTTTTCTTCCAGAGCATCAAGAATGAATCTCAGATCATTAGACACTCTTTTAAAAGCTTACCTGACTAAGTCAGGTCCACTTGTGATAATTTTCCTTTTGATGGACTCAGTTGAGCTCCACTAATCAGGTATTTTAATTACCTCTTCAAAAAAAATACCTCTTTTCATATAATGCAAAATAATCATGGAAGCAATAACCCATCATAGATACAGCTCTCTCCAGACAAAAGGAAGGAGATTTTATACAAGTCTGGGTCACTGGGATGGTCATCTTTAAAACTGCCACTCATCGTTTTCATGAGGCTAGTAGGCCAAGAGAGCTCTCTCATATGGCTTGTTATGTTTTGTGCCTGGATGTCTCCCCCACTACCCCAAAACCTCATGAGGTCATGGAGGATGGGCTTTTCAGAGGTCTCTGAATCTAGAGTCTGTGGCTGATTTATGGTCTAATGTTGGGATTAAGGATGTGAGTGCTATACCCACCCTAGGGCCATACAATAGGGCAGATAACCTGCATACAATATAAGGGAAAGAAAGAGGCTTACTCCCCCTTCCTCTCTTGTAGCTTTTGGTAACTTCTGCTGCAGTGAACAGTTGCCCCTCTGCTACATCACCCTGCCTCAGAGCCAGCAAACTACGGACTGAAACCTCTACAAACTGTAACTAAATAAACCCTTCTACCTCTAACCTTGGGTGTTCGGTGTTTTGTCTCAACAATGAGAAAAGTTACTAAGACATAGTTTGAGGGTAGTAACTATTAACCTCCTTTTCCTCTAGAAAAATAAAGGTAAATGCCAAGTTACTTTTTTCCTATAAAGACAACTTTCATAAATGATTTTTCTCTGTAAAAATGCCTCATTTTTTGTTTTATAATCTAGAGATAGGCAGTAGAATAAGGGCTACAGGAAGGGTTTTTACCCAATTTTTGGTGAGTGCTGGATTTGAATCTGACAACAGCATTCTTTTGAATCTACACAGATTATTAATTTATTAATAATTGATAAAGGTCACAGTTTAAACTCTGCAAAAGTAAAAAATACCAGTGAATATCCTGTTAAATAAGTATGTCTTGGTCACTCACTCATCAAGATCTACAACACTGGATCAAAGTTTCTCCCTTCTTTCCAGTTAGGTGCTAGTGGAGAAACTCATGCAAATAGATGAATAATTTCCATTACAACTTCATGACTGATAACCTGAGTTAAGCCTGTAGGAGTACCTGATCTCTCTTACCTGATTCTCTGGCCCAGCTACTCTCACATTCCCCATAATAACTGTTTCAGACCTCCACTGTCTCACATCTTTGACTCCTTAGCATAATGCTCATTGAATATCCGAAGGATGCTGGGGTATACAACGTTATGCTGGGGATTCAAAAACCTGTGAGACTTGTCCCTTTCTTAAAGATTTCACAGTATATTGGGGAAACACTGAACCATAAATGTATGAAAGGACCTGGCATAGACACATGCATAGGACATTATTAGAACACAAAGGGAAATACCCAACCTGGTGTGGGAGTAGGAGAGAGCATTAGGAATGAATTTCTAATTCTTCTCAGAGTGACTTTGAAGCTGTTTCCACAGATGAATAGTACTGGGTTGGATTATACATGTTTTTACTCAATGAGATAATTTCAGATTAGCATGAGTATATACATCTCTATTCCACTCTAAACCCGGAAGTGTAGAGGAGTTAATGCCCTAGGAGGCAAACTTTTGACTACCAGATGGTGGAAATCGGTGGATAAATTCTGCTCATTTCCCCCATGAAGAGTTTCAGCTGACATGGCTTCTTGAGGGGCAAAGTCCTATGGAGTGGGTAATAAGTAGTTAGTGGTTAGTTTCACAATTCATCCTTGTATTGGTTTTTACCTCCCTAACTTGCTCTCTTTTTCCTTCACTCTTGCTCTCTGGGTTGCACTTCTTAATAATAACAGCAAGCACAACATAACCTTTTGCCTTAGGCTCTGCTTTCTGAGAAAGCCTGGTTAAAATAATACACATATTTAATTAAAATATAGTTAAATGAGCGGTCTCTAAGGTCAGAGAAACAAAGCTTCAATCTTATTAAGTTAGTTATTAACCTCTTCAGGCCTCAGTTTTATTACCTGTAAAAAATGAGGTACAATAATGTCTACTTCAAGGTGTTGTTATGAGTGTGGAAACTTATGTTATTTGAAATATTATATGCTCACCTGTTAGCTATTACTTTTGTTAAACTAGAGTAAATATTTCTCAATGTTAAAATAGTGATGGTGATGCCTTACTTCAAGAAGTATTTAGGTTTAGGTTTAAGGTTAGGGTTAGGATTAGGTTATTCATTCAGTCTTCACTGGTACTGTAAACTAGATAGATTGGCCTTGGCCCTGGACTTAGCAACAGTAGCAATCGGCTGCAGCTCTGCATGTTCTGGGTGGGTGGGTGGTGGTGTGGAGATGGGAGACATTGGGAAAATAAAGAAAGGAGAGGAAAGCTGAGGTCAGGTGGAGCCCTTACTCTCCTGATGGGAGAGAAGGAACTCCTAAACCACTAGCACATTTATTTATACATTCCCAAGAAGAATGTCAATTTCAACCCAGCTGACTAGCAACTTATTTGCCTGGCTGGCCCAGACCCCTTGCCTTCTTGCTGCTGGAACAGCTTGTTTATATGGCTTGCGTTGGGCAATCTGTGTTTTTAGGGCTGGCCTTGCTTTAGCCCCACACATGTGATCAGTTTCCAGTTTCAAAGGCTTATAAGCAGCAGCTTCTAGAAATCATTTTTGCAGCATGTAGCTAGCTTAATGAGAAAGAAGGCAATGTTAAGGGTATGAGTACCTGGCTGTACATGCAGCAGGTCTGGGTGCTGCAGGGGAAGAGGACAGATATGGCTACTTTTAGCTTTATCTTGGACCCTAGTTCATGTTGATTTCTGCTGTTCACCATTCCTGGGGACTTGTGCCCCTTTGGAAGCTGATTCATGGTATCCCCAAATGGTGCTGAATATACTGGACTGCTCATAAAATATGAACTGATGAGAACAGAGTGGCACTGAAGCAGAATTTCCCCAGAGGGAGGGATTTCCACTTAGACCTCTTTGCTTGAAATTGGAGTACTTCAGTTAGGAAAGGAAACCACTTTAAAAAGAGATCATGGAATGATGTTGGCTTCCATTCTTAAAGGAAGCCGAAGAACAAGAACTCATGAATGGTATTGAATGGAAATTCTCATAATGTTGATTTGTCAGGATTTGGCATATCCTTGCTTTTGGAATTACCCCAATGTAATTTAGATTATTTTCTATTTGCAGAATTCTGTCATAGCCCACGTTTGGCATCTCCTACTGGTGCTTTTCTGAGATGAAGCATTCAGAAAGATATAAGTAAAGAAAATAAACATTTGACTGGAGTTACTATAATGTGCTTGTAATTAAAGGACACATTTTAAAATGGGTGTACATTAAAATATGGTCTTCTAAAGCAGCTTTCCAAGATAACAAAAACATCATTTGCAAAGTATAACTGAAGATCCATTAACTAGTCTGAGTTCTTTTTTGTTTAATGTTGAATAATTCTATATACTTCAAGGCCAAATTTTCTTCAGTTAGCTTAGTTGTCATTTAGATGGATGGAAAATTCCATGTTACAAATTTCAATTTATTTTTCTTTGATACAGTTAAAATTCATCCAGTAGGGAAAAAAGGGGTCAGAGTATGATCTAACTACTTTCTTCTCTCTTGTTATTCATATTGTATTGCAATTGCTAACATTTAGCTAGTGGTTCAATTAAATTACAAATAAAATACACAATTGACATTTTTTCTCATAAAAGGAAAATATGAAGTCTTGTATGATTACACAGAATAAAAAAGACACACTTGTATGGCTAATTTTTATATTTTCTATGAAGAAATGCCATATATGATGAAAACCTTTGTAAATAGGTTTAAGTTGATTCTGTTTCACTTGAAGCTTTCTTAAATCTGATTGCTTAGTTTTGAATTACTCTTCTCAAAGACCAATCAGCTTATATTATTTTTCACTGAGACTAATTTTCCTAAAGTCACCAGGGAATTTGGTAGTTTTGTTTGTTTTCAAATGTAACAAGTGTCATTTTTCTGTTCAAAATGGTCGTCATAGTTGTCTGAGAAGATTGGTGGTCTGTGGATCTGCTATTAATAAAATAAGCTCAGAATTGGTCATGATTAGAATGGAATTTGCAAAAACTTATTATAACATGTGGCACAGATACTTGGCATCTCCTTTCACTTAGAGCAGGAATTGTTCCATGGTTGGTTATTGTCTGTATCTCCAGCTTCAAAACCCTGGTCCCAAGGTTAAGACTTCCAAGCAGACAAGATAGGTAACCACTTCTCTTACGTGCAGTGTGTGTGTGTGTGTCTGTGTGTAACTTCAGTGTTTTCATCTGCAAAATAGAGACAGTTCTGTCTACTTCGTTGGGTTTTTGAAAAGGGTGCTTTTACATATTCTAAAGATGAGAGTGGTAGAAAAATGGGAAGTGATTAACATGAGGATTAGTGGTCTCTACTCTTTACATGTTTGCTCACTGCCTTGCTTGTCTTTAAAATGGGGTAAGGACATTGATCTGCTTTCTGAGGTTGATGAGAAAAATGTTTAATTACTGTTGCTAAAAAAAAACTTTGAAAACATCAAGTGCTATCTATGGAAATGATAAATAATAACTTCCTGAAGCTACTGAAAGAATTAATTAGGGAATATTTGCCTGGAACTTTGATCTAATGAAAGATGAATTTTCTTTTTTATTCCTTTTTTTTTGGAGGTTTTTGTAGAAGATCTTTTTAGTTTTGAACCCCTTTTCATTCTAAATGAACTTGCTTGATTTAGGCTAAAGATTCCCAGTCCAAAGATTTTAAGTCCCTAAAGATAGCAGTTTGATCTATACAACACATTATCCCAGAACAGTGATCAGTTACTAGTGCAGCTGGCAATTGTTTTATTTTTCTTGTGATTACACTTTCTGTTGGATGTTCAAGACCAAATTAAAGTGAGACCTGTATTAATAAATGTTGCTATTATCAAGGTCAGTTAAGTCTCCTCAGGATTTACCTTGGCACCATTTGTAGCACCTCTAGTTGTTTCTTGTACTGCTATTTTTGTTTTAAATTTTTTTTTGTTGTATTGCTATTTTTGTTTATTTCATGTTATAATTTCTTGGTTAGTGTCACGTTTGGCTGTTTTAACTGTTTTGAGACAGAATGTTGATATTTTTTCACTGAGAGAATTTATGCTTGCAAGTCGTAAAACATTTTGTCTAATAACATATGACTGAATGGACCTTTGCTTATTTTATGCTGTCTCTCGTAGCTTCCTAGATGCTCTTATGAAAGCCTCTCTTTTATGCTATGCTTTCAACAATGTCCTTAGTGATGGATTTAGAACTTTCTAACTTGGCTTTCATGATCATTTTCTTTCCCTTAGTTAAAAAAAAATCTTCTTGATTAAGAAGCTTTTGAAAGACTTAATCTTCACTTTAAAAACTGGAGTTAAGAATTGGTTACAAATGAAAAGTTGTCAATTTTGCTTTCCATATTTAAATTTGTGGATAATATAGACTCGCTCTCCTGGTGTATTCTCTTAAGTTTCTCAGTGGCAAGAGGGACTCATTAGGAGTACCCTTATCCTAAAGGGGATTTGATGAGATGACATTTCATTATAGTAGATATAATTGCTCCAAGTCTATTTGCAATTTCTACTGCATTATGAGTAATAATTATGTCATTCAAAAAACCTAGGTGATTTTCAGAAGCTGAAGAATTCATTTTCAGAACACTGATTGGGAAGTGCCAGGGTAGAGCACTATGGACACCAGATACTACAGTTTGTACCACTGATAACCCTGGCTTTGGTGCACCAGACCCTGCTGCTGCTTCTGTCACTGCTGCCTTTGAAAATCAGATAGTGCCGCTGCCACTACCACCTGCCCCATTTCCAAGATGCAGCTGGTGGGGGAAACATCTGAAGTGCCCGTGTCCAGCCACAGGAGGGCCAGGAAGTCCAGAGCTCAGAATTGGAGCTGAGAGTGGGAAATGGACTCTACCTCAGCAGTAGAGAACAGACTTCAAACCTTGGAGTGAGATCTGATGCTGGGTGGCCAAAAAGAATGATTCATGTCTCCAACCATGATTTAATGGAACTACAGTCTATAAATAAGTGCATTTGTTCCAGTATACTTTGTCTTGCAATAGATATCTAAATGTTTTCAGGGTAAAGATGTGTCTATCTTTTTCAAAGTTTCATTCTTTTAGCACATGTTTGCTGTACATAATGTTTATATTATGGGGAGTTGGTACTTGTACATAATGTACTTGTATCTTCTTTATAGCTTGGAAAGTTAAATTTTGCTTAGAGTAAAAAATTTCATTAATAATCTTAATGTTCCTTACTGCATGTCTTCAGATTTACCTGTGAATTTTCTATATTTCTGTTTAATATAGCACTTAAAATCCTCTTCATTGTGTATTTGGAAAATAATTATCAGAAAATAACAGTGAAAAAGAACAATGGATTTTTATTATTATCTATAGTCATTTTTGTTCATTTTTGTTCTCTTTTAGTTTATATCAGCAAAAGATAGCAATTGGTACCTAAGGTATGCCGTGTTTTCAACGAGTTCCAGATTAGCTGATTGCATCACTGTGGCTTTAACTCCTACTGGCTTTTTCTCTAAATGTAATTATTGATTTTATGGTTCTCAACATGGCTGATGATGAAAGTCTTTTTTTGGGAGGGGCTACACTGTCTGGCTCTACCAAAACTATGACAATGTGTTGGTTACTTTTGCAAACCAGTAATGCTATTTGTAAAGTTTACTAACAATATTCCCTGGAGAATTTTGCCAAAACCTTAGTTTGCTGAGTTTTCATTCAAAACAGATTTTGAATTCTTTCAATGTCAGGATGTCCAATATTTTTATAAATGTACTGGACAAAGTAGCCATGTGAACTAACATCAGAAATGAATTTCTGTCTTCCAATTTGGAACTTTGCTGCTCAATTCTCCTAGAAAATTTGAGAAGAAACTTTCAGTTTGTTTTAATTCAGTGGTGGGGAGCAAAGAAAGCTGCTTCCCAATGATTTTTCATTAGCATATGATAATCGATCTTTATTCAAGTGTATGTGTTAAATAATACATCCAGATAGATTCTGCTGAACTTTGTGAAACATGTATAACTTGTAAAAGTGAAAAACCTAATCTGGTAGGGATATAAATATTAAAGATTATTTTTTCCAATTGCTGTACTAACTGTTCTGGATAGAATCTTCCTGGCTCCTCCTTTAACCTATATGTCAAGGAGAAGCCATAGGTTTTTAGTCACTCTAATGTTAATTAAGAGCAAATGAATATAAAAAGTCTAGTCCTGTTCAAATCTTCAACTTCTCATCCAGTTTAACAATCTTTCTGATCCAAAAGGCCATGATGAGATAGAGCAGCACAATGTGCTCTCTCATCTCTGTCCGTTCTCTGCACCTCTGCTCACTCCTAGCTCTTCTCATGCTGGTGATGGGGTGAAAGGGACAGGCACGACTTGATAAAGCTGGCCATGTGGCTGTGATTCTTTGCCAGTGTTTGAAGGTCTGTGTGGTCAGTGCTTGAGCAAGGTTTGCTTGTGAAGAAGTGAGGGTGCATATGTGTTTTTAGTGGACACCACAGAGGCCTCTGCCTATTCCATGACATGGAATGTCTACTTCTAGTGCAATTTTAGTTATCTTGAATAGGGAAGCTCCTATGGGGTAGGGCAAGGAAAAACCATTGAACTCCTTACTGGAAGATTCGAGCCGCATCTGTTGTCTGCTAATAAGGACTGAGGGAAAGGCAAGAAATGAGCTAGCCATCTCTTAGTAAGCACTAAACAGATGTTTTGCCTCTAGTTGTGGGGTATTTAACATCCTTATGTTAAGATCCTAGTTGTTAAATGCATTGCAATAGGAAAGTTCCATTAAATATCATGTTACACAAGTATTTTGATCTGGGTTCCCCAAAGTAGACCCTGAGACAAGAAGTTTATTTAAAAGGTGATTTTAGGAAACAGTGGGTAATGAGGCCAGGGGAAGAGCAAAGCCAATGTACGGTATGTAATAGTTTGTGTCTAGATGTTCTCCCAAAGCCTCGTGTGCTCATAGGGTTTTTTTGGAGGTGGCTGAATCTATGATGTGTGATTGATTTGTAGTGCAATGCTGGGACTAAGGGTGTTGGGATTAAGAGTGGGTGATTGCTGATCAGTCCACTGATTGGATTGGTATCATCCTAATCCCAGTAGACTAGATATAGTATAAGGGACAGAAAGAGGCTTGTCTCCTCTCTTGTTGCTTTTGCTGTCTTCCACTGACATAAACTGTTGCCTCTCTGCCATGTACCACCCTGTCTTGGAGCCAGCTGATTATGGACTGAAACCTCTACCAACTGTGAGCTAAATAAACCTTTTCTCCTTTAATTCTGAGTGTTGGGTATTTTGTCTCAACAACAAGAAAAGTAATTAAGACAGGGTATATCAGGGCAGGGGTTACCACAATGGATACTGGGGACCCAGACCTTCTGGGAGTCCTCTGAGAGACTGTAGCATCCATCCCCAAATCATTCTGTTTACAGTGTCTCTAGGGGAGAAGAGAGAGGATTGCTTATCCACTAGTTCTCATCCTCTCTTGTAAGGGCGCTCAAGCAGCGGGTCTTGACATATGTCTCAGCAGTGAGACATAAGCAACTGGTGAAGCTGCCCTGACCCCCAGGGTAAGCTGAGGAGCCACGGCATTGAACCTACAGCACAGTCAAAGAAGGACAAAAGACAGCATACACAGTAGGGCTCCCTGTTAGGTCATTTTGTCTTTCTAATTTGCATGGAGCTTTCATCCCCAGCCCACAGATTACAAGCACTAGAATTAAACTGTTGGAACCCTGGCTCTGTGCCTATTCACTGTGTGGTCTTCCGGGAGAAATGACCAAATGTCTGCATGCCTTAGTGCCTGTGCTATATGATGAGGTAGTAACAGGCTCTCTCTCTCTCGAGGACAATGCCAGGCACGTGGTGAGTACTCTGTACATTAGCTGCGGGTGGAACAGTGGATGGGGAAGCAGAAATAAACTGGAGCTTCTTGCCTTTTTAGAAACTTTTATTTTAGAAATGACAACTGGTATTATAGGTTGGTTTCTTAGGCCCTCATCACCTTCTTAAAATGGTACTGGGGCTTGAACTCAGGGCCTTTGCACTGAGCTGCATCTCAAGCTCTATTCCACATCCCTCATTGCGTGCTAATTAGGGTGCTTCAGTCTCCCAGCATGTTAGGATTACAAGTGTGTGCCTCAGCGTCTGATTTCTCAAGCCATCTTCACTGCCTTCCTGCTGTTCGTATTTAAGTCTCTCTTCTCATTACACCTCCCTCTATGTGTTGTTGGATATATTTCCTTCCCTACCCCAACCTTCTCCTTCTGATTATTATTATCTCCAATTCCACTGACTCAGGACTGATTTTAGTTGTCTCAGGCAAACACAAGGCATGAGGGAATAGAAATGGACATTGTGTAGGTATTAGTGTCAAGCTGTGATAGTAATATTCTCTACCTGGCTATAGTCTCAAGCAGCAACTCAATTCAACCCAAAATATTTATGGAGCATCTGGTATTTTTCAGGCTCTGTCCTAGAAACTATAAAGACATAGCAGAATCACAAAAAGAACATCTCTGTGGTGTGTTGGCATTAGCTCCTTAGACTGATGAGTTAAAGAATTACGATCCTCCTAATTAGCACGCAATGAGGGATGCCCCACCCCTGCTTTGCATGGGTTCACAGGCTACTCACACGGTTAACTGCCTAGGTAAAGAACTTCGAGTACTTAGAATAAACTGGAGCTATTACACGGCACTGAGTGAAACTTCAATTTGGAAATGTTTGGATTGTAGATCAGTAACTCATAAGAGCAAGATGACTCTGCAAAAGTTACAATCCGTGATCTGTTAGGGAACTATGGCCAAGGAGGTCTGAAAGGACCCATGTACACATGGAGATATCCTGGGTTAAAATCCCCGCCCCCGGAGGACTTAGCAGGATTCCCAAAGTAGCTATGCTGGACTCCTGCGGGCTCCTATTATCCATCAGGTTCAAGAACAGGCTCTATGTCTATGACAGACATGTACATAATTCATGCTTTAAAAGACACAGAAATGGGCTGTTGGTTATGGGTAATATATTTTAATTTGGGGATAGAGTCATGCTGCTTTTGTATAAAATAACAAGATTATTCTCTTTCCAAGGAAATTTGTTGTAACAGGATTACCAATTGATTCAATAAATATTGATCACCCACCAGGTATGGGACCCTATACTAGACTACATATTTCCCTGTCTGTCTCTCTATATACACATATACATGTAAACGCATATTTATGAATCTATGTAATACAAAATTGGTGGTGGCTCTTTAGCAGAGCGAATTTACTAAACGTGCAGTGCATACTGTTCAAAACTGCTCCTCTGATAATTGTCAGCCTTGAGTAACCACTTACGTTATTATCTCAGAGTTATCGCACTCTTCTTGCTTAGATTTTGGCTCTCCATCGGTCTCTGAGCTTTTCCGGGTTGGGTTGTTTGAGTGACTCTGCCTCCTCCAGCCCCCATTACCTGAGCGGTAATTAACACAATGCCACACGGAGCCACAGGACTCTCGCCCTCAGCTGTGAGCGGGGTTCTGTTGCTCGAAAGCGCTTGCCCCTCCCACGGGTTCTCAAAGGGAGTCTTTACACCAGGACACATTGATGGCAAAACTTTAGAGGCAGATAAAACGCGGTACACAGCAGTCGGCTTCTCAAACTCCCACGGGTCCACGAGTCGCGTGGGGCCTTGGTAAGCGGCAGGTTCTGAATCAGCAGGGCGGGGCGGGGCCCGAGATTCTGCCCGGGACAAATCACTCAGTGCCCGAGCCAGGGCAGGGGCCACGTTTGGGGGTGCAGGGCCCTACCGGAAGGCAGCGTCTGAGATCCCCTTACAAACGTGGAGGCGTCACGGTGCTGCCTCCAGCCGGAGCCCTGCTGCGCTGCCCTCCGCCCGTGCCGCCTGGGGTCGCCCTGGCTCCTCGCGGGTCCCTCGGTCTTTGGCCCGGCGCCGTCTGAGCAGGGTCGGCGCGCGGCGCGGGGCTCGGCTGACCCGGAGGACCAGTTAGACCTGCCCTGCTCGGGGGAGACTCGGGCCCCAGCCCCGCGGGGTCCCTCTCCCGGGTTCCTGCCTGCGCTCTCGGAGCCGCGGCAAGCGGGGCCCCGGCGCGGCAGCTGGTCGAGCACCGTCTCCAGCGCCCAGAGTGAAACCGTTCAACCCAAAACACAAACACCAGCCCCTGACACGTTTGAAGAAACGCTACAGTTGGATGACTGCGGAACCCAAACAGACCAAACGGGAGGCAAGAAGGGAAAGCAATTGGCCCAATTCGTTTGGAGCAGCGGCTCGTGTTCTCTCCCTTTGCCAGTTAGCGACGTGGGCGTTTGTTACTGTGTTAATTACAGTTCTTCCCGGAGTCGGAGGCGAGAACAGCCGTTGTGGAACCGTTTCAAGTGGAACGTTCCACCAGGAGGAAAACAACTGCCTTCCTCCCCAGCTGGGAGGGATTCCACCAGGCGGCTCTGGGCGGTAGGCGGCGGCGAGACGGGCGTCCGGTGTGTGTACCGCGCCACGCGCACCTGGCCGTGCCGCAAGCCTCGCGCTTCTGCACCGCAGCTGCCCGGGGAGACCCAGTGAGCCCGGGCCCGAGCGCAGACCTGTCGGCTTCTTCCGAGGGCGCGCCTGGTGCGGGAGGGAGCGCGCGCTTTTCACTTTTCCTAGGTGTTTAAGGGTTCCTAGGAGCTTCCGAGAGGGAAGGGGCGGGGCAGCCCGTTTTATCTTTGGATGGGAGGACTGGGATGGGCGCGGTGGTTCAGGATTCTGCAACAAAGGAGAGGTGGTGCAACCGGTGGAAAGTACAAGAATTTACAGACACAGTGACCTGACTTCAAACCCAGTCTGTGTTCCTCATCAAGCATGTGACCTTGGGCAGATCGGTCTTCATTTCTGAGCTCCAGTGGTCTCAGACTTACTTCACAAGAGCCAGTAAATACCCTTATGTGGCACTGATTATATTGTCAGGACTCTCACAAACACAATCTTTACAACAACCTTGCAAAGGAGTGTTTTAAAAATTGTTGTTCCAGAGAAAGCCGAGCCCAGAGATGTTCATGAATGCACAGGGTGGCAGAGTCAGGATGGCCCAGCTCCAAAGTCCGTGGTGGCGCAGCCCAGCCCTAGGCTGCGCGGTGAGTGGGTTCAAAGAGGTTAGTGGAAAACAGCGGGTGGTAGTTATTATTGTTAACATTACTATGGGAACACAGACATCAAACAGATTCCCGACAAACGCAACGCCCCTGTTAATTTGAGAAGTGACAGATCTATGAGGGTCCTAGTGATGACAAGATATCCTAAGGCAATGGACAGGAATGGGGGATAGGAATGTGGACCCCAGCACTTGGGGTCCATGCCACCACCTTGCCAGGCATGTCCCGGCCTAGTCATAAAGCCATAATGACCCCAGAAGATCACTTAGGCAAGGCCACAGGGTCAAAATGGCTTAGCAAGATGGGGATAGGGACTCTATATTGGAGTCTTTTGTCACCTGCACCTGGTCTGTGTCACTTGCTTACCACAAAAATACTGAACTAGTGCTCCTACCATTGAAAAAATACATTTTTCTACAGTGCTATTTGGGCCTCTTAAGAGTAAAATTCTTGGAATTGACTCAAAAACTGCAATCCAAAAAGCCACGGTGTGCACTTGAAACTGCCATTTGATGCACACTTAAGGGCCGGCTCAGGCACTAGGATAATATATGGGAAGTGCTTTGGAGTACAAGCACTAGGGAATGATATTTTTAAAGGCTACCACGCATGTTTGGATTGTAATAATAATCATCCTAAGAGAATTTAATCACTAATGTGTGACTTTCATTCTGACTTTCATGTCTTTCTTGGTAAAGCCATTTTCAGGATAGCTCAGGGACAGGGTGAGAAGGAGCCCAGGAAACAGGTGCTGCTGGGACTGGTATAATCTCTGCCTCGGAAGAACTGTCATGGAGGTGGGAGGCAGATATTTGGGTCCCAGAGAGTACAGCCTACTTGTCTTCCACCAGGACAGTGCCCATTCGTCAGGATAATTTGGGGTTAGCTGGAAACCTGTGCACCCTGAATTAATTTCCTGTTGCTGCTGTAACGGATCACCACAAATTTGGTGGCTTAAAATAACCAGATTTATCATTTTGCTCTGCTGTGGGATAGGAATATGATTCAAGTTTATCTCACATGTCAAGGAGGGGGATTTGTGCTCCTTTCTGGAGGCTTTAGGAGCAAATCGGTTTCCATACCTTTTCCAGTGTCTGGAGGCTGCCAGTGGCAGGACTCTTCTTCCATTTTCAGAACCACCAATCACAGGTCACATTCTTCTTACACTGTGTCACTCCTGACTCTCTTCTGAGTCCCTCTTCCACTAAGGCAGGCCAGGATAATCTCCCTGTTTTAAGGTCCACTGATTCGACAATTTAATCCCATTTGCATCCTGAATCCCTCTTTGGAATGTGATGTAACAATTTACAGGCTCCATGATCATGGGCATCATTGGAGGCCCTTATTCCGTGTGCTATCCACGTCAGCTGCTGTGCTAGGAGGCATAGCTTTAGTTCATGAGCGTATGCTTGGCACACGCTGTGAAAGGTAGAAGTAGCAGTGACTACTGGATCACACAGACCTGTATTTGAGTCTTAGCTCTGTCACTTACTAGTTACATTAATTTGGGCCAGTTCTTTAATCTTTTTAATCCTCAGTCTCTGCATCTGTAAAATGAAAATAATAACAGTACCTCTCTTATTGGATTGTTATTTAATTAAATGAGACAATGTTGGAAAACAGTGGTGTCTGTCATGTGGTAGACACTTGACCAATGTGTTTGGTTATTATTGTGTGTCATGGGAATTGTGTAGTGAGTGTCTGCCCTTGTGGAACTTGGGGAGTAAGGCATACACGTACACTTGTGGTGTAAGACAACAACAGGGATAGTGGAAAATACAGTACAAATATCACATTTAAGTGTTAATGGTAAGCACTATGGAGAGAAGTAGGATAAGTTTGTAGTGATAAGGAAAGGTCAGGAATGGAGAGGGCAGTGTTGATGTTGGGACATAGAAGAAAGGTTGGATTTAGGAGTAAAGGAGGGGATGTTGGACATGGGACATGTATATGGCATGTGGCAAGGTGGCAGTGAATAAGACACAGGATGACTTATCATTTTGTGGAAGGGAAGGTTTGTGTAGGGATGTTCATTAATTCATTTATTTTCACTTTTTGTCAGAGTGCTTAGGGGAGGAATGACCTGTCAATCTTAAAGGGCCAGACTGTGAAAGGCATAGCATGCTGGGATATATAGTTAAATTTTTTCTTCCATGATAATGGGGAGCCATGGAAGGTTTCAGAGCAGAGGTTGATCCATGCTTCAAGCAGTGTTTAGAAAGAATAATCCAAGAAAGTGGTGTGTGTAGATGAACTGGTGGAATGAGAACCTGGGGCCAGGAGGCCTATTGGCGAGTATTTTGAGTGAAGTAATGCTGGATGGGGAGTAACAGTGGCTGGAACGGTTATTTTAGCAACTGTCCTGAGAAAAAGGAATGGATGTGAGAGATACTAGAAGTCAAGGGAAAAAGGCCTTGGGTATATTTTAGATTTGGGAAGAGAGAGAAGAGATTAAAAATTCCTGGAAAGTTGGTGATGGCAATAATAGAAATCAGAAACAAGTTCAGTTTTCATTTTCCTACTTGTGTAAGGTGTTGGCAGATCAGCCAGATGGCACAGGTCCAGCAGACCATTGGGCGTATGAAACTGGAGAGAGAGTGAGAGCCAGAGCCAGAGACACAGAGACATAGGATGCACAGCCAGATGATTTGAATGTCATCAGCAGAGAGGCAGTGACTGAAATCCTTTACTCTGTCCTCAAGCCTTTCATATCAAATCCATTTTAGTGTCTACACTGGTGGGTTCCTAACAGCACACTCCTTTTCTTCACTGCATGTTTCTCTTTTTTGCTCCTTGTTATGGGCTGAACTGTGTCTTCTAAACATGCCTATGCAGAAATCCTATCTCATAGCACCTCAGAATGTGGCGATAGGTCCTTTAGAGAGGTGATCGGGGTGAGCCCCAGTCTAATACTTAGAATACTGGTGTCCTGGTAAGAAGAGATTGGACCAAAGTTAAGCACAGGACAACAGTCATGTGAAGACAGATAGAAAGGGTCATCTACAAGCCAGGGAGAGAACAACTCTGAGGACGCCTTGGACTTTTAGCCTCCAGCATTGTGAGAGAGTTCTGCTGTGAAGTTGCCCATTCATTGGAGCTGTGGGTCCTCCTGCTGCTCACTTACGCTGTTGCCTATGTTTCACCAAGACTATCTTCCAGCCTTTAGTATCTGGATAATATTCTGAGTGGCATTGACTAGTTTTCAGAAATTTTGTTCACTGTGAGTGCTGTATCTTGAGAGACTCCTGCCATGGGGATTCTGGTGTCCAGAGCTGGCCTTGTGGGAGACAGAGTGGTTGGAGATGCCTTTCTGAGCTCCGGGCACACAGCTGTCAGGGGACTGTTGAGCCACCTGTTCTCAGCGCTGTGTCTGGCAGTGGATTCCTCCATGTGCTGCTCTCTATGAGCGGGCTGAGAACAGAAAGAAATGTGTTCCTCCTCACCAGCAAGAAATGTGTTCCTTCTCACTAGCAAGACAGGAATGTGGTGTTTTATTGCACTTATAATTCATGCTTCTTCCTCTTTTTGAATTTAACAGTGATTCTGAATCCCAGCTCAGCTTTGTTTTTCAGTATATAAAATAAAGCATCAAGAGAGTTGAAGACTGATTCAGCACTGAAAGTAACCCTCAGAGGAAACAGAGGAATGCGCTCACACAGCACCTGTGAGGTAGAAGTGGTGCTTGGATAACCCTGTTAGCCCAACTGAGTGGATTCCAAGTCCTGTCTACAGCTGTGACGGCAAGCTGTTCAGAAGAGGACTGTGTCCCTGGTGACTTCTGTGTCCATTAGAGCTGGATTTTATGGTGGATTGAGACAATGATTATGAAGAAGGTGCTGATAAACTGTTCTCATCTTCCCAGGGCACAGAATCAGAATAACCAGGAAATAAGTATGATTCAGAAAAGCTTTACTTGTAAGGGCCATTTTAAGGTCTGTCTAGGTTGTTCTCTAGCTCCCTCTTCTGGAAAGCTATGACACTACCCTCAATTTTTCTAGATCTATGTAATTATTTTTGCCATGATTGTTTACATGCCTGTGCCAACCAGTAGACTGGGTACTCCTAAAGAGTGTGGTTTCTGTCTCATCTGTCTTTGTCTCTGTGCCTCAGCCTCTAACTGGCAGCCTGTAGCCTCTAGTTTTCTGTGAATGTTGAATGGATGAGTAGCTGACTCTTGGTCCCTAGAAAACTCCTTGGTGTGCCGGAGATGAGATGAGATGAGATGAGAGAGAGAGACAGGGAAAGAGAGACAGAGAGAGAGTGAAAGAAGAAGAAAAAGAAGAAGAAGAAGAAGAAGAGGGGGAGGAGGAGGAGGAGGAGGAGAGGAAGAAACTTGGAGAGGGAGGAAGAAGAGGAATTTGGAGGGGGAAGAGGGCAAGGAGACATAACTCTTGGAAATGGTTCTGGTGGCTTTGTACACCATTTTGTTATCTCGAAAGAAGGTTGTAAATAGTGTATCTGAGTATCCAGTAAATGCTGGAAAGTGTGGAGTCAGGATTTGAATTTAGGCAGTTGGGAGAGAGATGACACCCTTAGCTACTACAGTACAAAAAGAAAAAGATGAGCAAAGACAGTTCCACTGAAAATATAAAGATGGAGAGAACAGCTCCATCTTTTTATTTTCCATCCAGCCGTAACTGTCAACTGATTGACTAATGGAGGAGTTATAAATCACAACTCCTCTGGCTGGAATGTAGGTTTTTGAGTGAGCAACAAGGTGGAGAGGGTAGCAGAGCTGATCTTATGGGTTTCATAAAAAGCTCAAACTTAATCTCCAGAGATCCAGGAAAAAGACAAAGGTACTGGTGGGCCAAAGAAAGTATGAGCAGTTAGAGGTCTCGTCCACGGTCTCATTACCAGAAAGTGGCACAAATGGGATTTGCACCAAGGTTCAATCCAGCTGTAATATTCATCCTATAGCTGCCGTCCCATACTGCCAGGAAATGTCCTGTGAGCTGGAAGAAAGAAAAGATGAAGATTCACTTCTGCTTTTCTTCTATTTGCTGCCCACCTTGGGGCTTTCCATTTTCTATTCTCACCCTCACCCCTGAAGCAGCTGCAGAGTTCAGTGTGCCCTCAGGTCTTTATCCTGCGTGGGGCAAAAGATGGCTGGCGCCAAAGTGTATTTCTAGCACAGCACTCCTGCCTCCTAAGTGCTTAAGCCTTTTTTCCTGGGGTTGATACTTCAGTTTACAGCCCATTTGCACCAGGCCTCTTGGTGTAGGGGAAACTGCTGGCTCTACTGGCACCTGGGAGCCTTTTGCTGCCTTCCTACAGTGAGCACCAGGTTGCACCTGGGAAGTAGAGCAGGTGTTGGGGAGGTGGTGGCAGAGACGCTCAGGTGTGTTCTCCTCCCCGCCGCTTGTGTGCTTGCTGGGTGATCAGAGGTGCAGATGCTTGGTTTTTGTTGTGCATTGTTTTCCCTCAGACCTCCTCATTTGAGGCTTACAATGATGCCAATGTTTAACTAAATCTCTGCACCATTAGTTCACATCTTGGAGCCCCAAAATGTTAAAACACCTTTGTGATAAACAAAACATTTTTATAATTGCTAAGGAGAATTTGGAAAAAACAAGCTGTTCTCTCCATCTTTATATTTTCAATGGGACAGTCTTTGCTCATCTTTTTCTTTTTGTATGGTAGTAGCTAAGGGTATCATCTCTCTCCCAGCTGCCTAGTTCAAATCTTGACTCTATGCTTTTCAGCTGGATAGCATTGGGCAGATTGCTTAACATTTGTGTGCCTCCACTTAGCTGTAAGAAAGAGATAATGGTGTTACTATCTGCATCATAAAGGTTTAAGTAAGTTCATAAGGTAACACATTTAGCATGATGGCTGGCCATATAGTAGATGCTTCCTCAGTATCCATCTACTAACACTTTGCATGCATTAGCACGGATAATTTTTTTACTTTTATCTTTTGAGATTCTAGCTGTCAGCTCCAAACCGGCATTGTGAAAGGCTTTAGAGGGATAAGTCGCTCTGCCCATCCTGAGCATGCCTCCACATAGAGTCTGTCACCATGCAAAGAGAAGATGATGGAATGAGGCTCTCCAGAGGATCAGAGGAGGAACATACTGTAGAGTTATTCTTTGCTAAAGTTTTAGGGGTGTTCAGATGCATTTGCAAAGAGTAAATTAATATCCTGCATGTTGCACATGTCACATCAATCATCCCCAACACTCCTCTGGACAGCACAGTAACACATAGCCCAGTGATAGATTGCAGAACTACCAATGATTTTTTTTTTAAAGTGCAGTTCTTGTACATTGTGTGAGTAAAAGTCCAGTCTTTCTAAATCGACTTTGGGGAGTGTTTCTATTGCTGTGTGGCTGGCTCTCTTTTAAAATGAGGTGGACCCCTATTGTTTGGAGATAAGGTTTCTCTTCACACTCAGTTCATCCTTTCGCTTTGAATATGGAGGTGCCTTTTATTTTCTTCTGAAACAGCTTTAACCAGAAGGTTCCTGTGCAGGTGGAGGGAGAAGATGGCTTTTTGATTCTTCCAGACAGAGGCTGTGATAAGCAAGGTCTCTACAGTCTGTGCTGCTGGGAATGTGCAGGTGACTATGGAGACAGCCTGAGAGGGACAAGAGTGGGCATATGGTCCTCATTGGCACAGCACAACGAAGTAATTAAAAATGTCTTAAAATGCAGAACCCCCCCCAAACTGTAAAGTATATCACGGTAGATGTCAAATTAGCATTTTCTGCCTCTTTTTAACAATGCCATAATCTCATTAATCTACAGAAGGAACTAAATGCATGGACTCCAACCAGTTGGCTGGACATATGTCGCACATTGGACTGGCCATTTGGCTGGATTGGATTAAAGTGGAAAAATTGCATATTTTTTTGGGCACTGAACACAAATCTGGGCTTGCTTATTACTTTTTGTGCTCCCTTTTTAAAATGATAGATTTTTAAGTGCCAAAAATTCAGTACTGACTTGAGTTTTTAAAAAAAAGCCTGTAAAGAAACTCCACAGAAGGACAGGACAAAGGATTGGACATGGAGACTTTGGAGAGGGCTAGTTTCACATTGTTGGGCTGCATTTAATAGCAGCATTCACACTGACAATATTACATGCTTAGAATTGTCGTATCAGCAGGATCTGGCTCACTTATGGGCATGGTGGCTGAGTTATTTTGAGTGAGATCATATACTAGTAAGCCTTTTAGCACACTGCTTTGTCTTAAAACTTTTTATTAGCTGCCCCAAGTGGTGGTGCACACCTGGAATCCTAGTACTCTGGGAGACTGAGCAGAAAGGCTACAAGTTTGAGTCCCACCTGGGCAATTTAGTGAGATCTCTCAAAATAAAAAATAAAAAGGGCTGGGATGCAGCTTAGTGTGAAGGCTCTGGGTTCAATCCCCAGTGCTCTTCCACAAATCATTATTAAGAAATATGAAAACATACAGTTTCAATTTTTCTTGAAAACAAAACCAGTGCATATTGCTTGCCTGCATAAATATGCCTACTAATATTTCCCAAGCATTGGGCACCTGCTCAGAGCACTGTCTTAAGCACTGCAAAAATATGAATTTGAGAATGGTCCTGTAAGTAGGTTCATAGTTTTGTATGATTGGGCAAGACGTTGTATGAGCTAGCATCTTCAAGAAGAAGCAAATTGCAATGTGGATTTGGAAGAGAATTCATTCATCCCAGGTATGTTTGCTGGAGGAGTGGATGAGTGGGTTGGGGTGGGAAAAACCTGCAGGAAGGAGGTAGCATATGAAAAGATGGGAGGAGGATTCTGATGCAGGGTTGGGAAAAGAGGATTCTGAAGGCAAGGTTGACACCTGTGGACCGAAGGGTGGAAGGCTGATAGGAGTAAGGGGATGCACTGAAGAATGTACTTGGAAAGGCAGATGTTTGCCCCCCCCCCCGAGTGTACAGAATCCAACAGTAGATCAAGCAGTGTGCAGTACACCCAGGGGCTACTGAACAGAGGAGTGACGAAAACTGGACCAGTTCTTTAGGCCGAGTTATGACACAGCAATGTGCGATGTGGGATCAACCATCAGTTATGGGAGGCGATGGTGAGAGATGCTGAGTCTCCATCTGAGGATGAATAGAGAAAATCAGAGGGCAGTTATGGCCAGAGTTGCCCTGAAAACAGGCTTCAGGACACTTGAGTGGCTGCTGGGTGGCCATAGGATCAGAGGATCTCAACATTAATTAATTAATTAACTAGAGATAGAGTCTCTCTCTGTGTAGTTTAAGCTGGCCTTGACTACACTATGAGGCTCAGGTAGGCTTCGAATTTGTGGCAATCTTCTTGCCTCATCCTCCCAAGTGCTGAGATTATAGACACTCTCCACCACATCTGGTAAACTATAACCATTTTGAATAATAATAACCATTACACATTTGTAGGCAGGCCAAATACTATAAAATGCTCTGGTTGATCAAATGTTCAGTACACAAACTTTTGCTGCATTGAAGATGCCTTTGCTAAAACTAAGTCTTGCAGTTCCTTAGGCTGAGGCAAACTATATCAGGAGCAGGACGAGGAGGGCAAGGTCAGGTCCAGGGTTTATGTTCTGTTTGAAGCTGTCCAACACTGCACCCCAGAAAGCAGACACTGTTGTGAGCTCCTTAGAAAGGTGCAGAAACCTGACAGCAGGACTAAAGGTTGGAACTATCCCCTGGAATTAACAGTGCCATACATATGGTGTTCTTCTGTGATAACCCTAATGTTTTCCCAAGAGTTTTCAGTATTTTGGTACTGGGGATTGAACTCTGGACCTTTGCACTGAATTTTACCTCTATCTCTTTTTTATTTTTTATTTTGAGACAAGGTCTTGCTAGGACACTAAATTGCCTAGGCTGGACTCGAACTTGTGGTCTTCCTAACTCAGCCTCCCAGAGTGCTGAGATTACAAGTGTGTGCTACCATGCCTGCTTATTTCTCCTAAGATCTAGACATTAACTTTTCCCATAAGTTTTGTGAGAATCTCTGGCAAGATAATACATGCGACAGAGGACCATGTTCATAAGAGTTTTAAGTATTTCCATTGCAATAGCCCTGCAGGATCTCTATATGGAATTCTGAAATTAAAGAATGCTGTATTGGGTGTGTGCTGCAGGTGGGGGAAGAAGGGGTTTCTCCATAGATGAGATGCACTTTTGACCTATCCAGAGTTCAGGCACAAGTCAGCAGGTCTCAGTCTTAGGAAAGATAGTAGCCATTTAATTTCATTAATCCCTCTTTTTGTGGCAGTAGACTTTTCTGAACGGAAATGAGACCTCTGAGACTCTTGGCATAGAAACGGTAAATTAGAAATCTATCCATGAAGACTTCCCTGCATTTAATTAAATGGCAGTCTCCGGGGATTTAGCCGTGTGTGGAGTAATAAACCCATCGCACAGAACAGCTAAATATGTGGACTTTAGTCCACATTTGTTACAACCATAACAAGATTCCAGTGGTATATGAAAACATTCAGATTTGATTATTGTCCAAGAATTATTTGCTAGCATTTTTTCCCCTGATATTGTGAGTCTGAACTAGGCAAACATGGATTCAGTGTGTTCCTATGAAGCTGTCAAATTGACATGAACATTTTGTATATTTCGTTTTTCTTTTGTGGGGGAGAGACTGTTGAAGGGGAATCCTTTACTCTGGTTATAGGAATTTCTGGGGCTACTTCTAAATTGTGCTCTGTAATTCGTGAGTACTGACTGCATTGGAAGCATTCAGCAAAACAGTGAGATCTGTTTCCAGTCTTGTGTATTTTTCAGGGATTTTCCTGGGAACTCCTGATACCTTGGTGAAAAGAATTTCTGGAGGGCAGAGGAGTTATAATGCATTACACATCTCTTGGGATTTAATTTTACGCTATGCAGTCCACACAGACTTGCCCACTTTCTTCCAAGAAGGAATCTCCGTTAATTACGGGGTAGCAGAGGTGTGTGAATGTGTAAGTGTGTGTGTGTGTGTGTGTGTGTGTGTGTGTGTGTGTTTGTAGCATATGTGCAACTAGCATTTTTATGAGATGTGATTTTCCAACTCCATTTCATGTTTCGAGTGTTTAATTGATTACAATAAATAACAGATGTATCTTTTTGATATTGTGTCTATCTTTTTTAAAGATTTTACCTCCTTCCTGTGACAAGTATTTATTTAGGGACAGCCTGGAAAACTTCAAAAGCCTTCGACAGATTTTTTTTTTTGTAAAAGAACTACCAAAACGCATTCCATCTTATAGAAAAAAGGGACTTCTGAGCTCATTTCATAGAGGAAGAAACCTAATTAACCGAGGCACTAAGTGAACTCATCCCTTGGTGATGTACTGTAGGAGAAAGAGCCCAGCTTGAGGGCTCTAGAGAGACATCTAGACCCAGATCCTTGGTTTGCCCCTTTTTGTCTGAGTCACGTGGGGCAGATCTTCTTTTGAGAAGGATATAGAAGCCTAGAGTAGTGTCTTGTATCTGGCTGACGTTCCCTAACTATTAATAGTCATTATTATTAATAACTAAGACTGTTCCCAGTTTCCAGTGTCTCGTCAGGGCAGGGAGGCTTGGCTGCTGATTTGGGTGACATTCTGTAATTTTTGCCTTGGTCCTGTACTCATTCCAGGCACCTTCCTGGCTTTTATCTTGAAACCTTGCTTTCCCTCTCTTGGACCAGAGCAACCCATGAAGATTTCTTGGGCTTAAAGGATATTTGCTTCTTCTTAGATGCAAACTTTGCAGAATTGAATAACCTTGAGCTGAATCTACTTTATACCTTATGTTGTCATGAAGTCCAACCCTGGAAGCCAGCATGGCATAGTGATTTAAGACTTGAGCACTGGGATAAGAATACATGTGTCAAAATCTTTAATGCTTAGACAAATTAATGTCCCTTAGCCTCAGTTTCCCTATCTGGAAAGTGAAGTTAATAAAATCCTTAACTTATTAATATTAGTCTGAGGATTAAATGGTATTAAGTGTTCAGCTAGAAATTATAGTAGGTACCCCGCAAATATTTGTTGCTATCCCTTGTCTAGAATACTTGGGATCAGAAATATTTCAAATTTCAGATTCTTTTAAAACTTTGGAATACTTACCTGTACATTATGACACGTCTTGGACACAGGGTCCATGTCTTAGCATGAAATTCATTTAGACTTTAAGGATATAGCTTGAGGGTAATATTATATATTTAAAAACGTGTTTTGACTGTGACCGGTCACATGAAATGAGATATGGAATTTCCCACTTGTGTCATATCAGGGCTTAAAAAGTTTTGAATTTTGGTACATGTAAGATTTTGGATTTTTGGATTATGGATGCTCAATGTGTATTACTATTAAACTTTGACCATGGGTAAGGTATTTAACCTCTGAGTCTCATTTCTTTTTTAAACCTGTAAAATGGGACCATTACATCTGTCTCATAAAACAAGGGCAGAAGAGGCGTAATAATGTGCATCAAGGACGCAGCACATGGTAGGTTCCTGGCGAAGGGAACTTCATGATGGGAAGGCCTCACTGACACCCATCCCGTGGCCCACTTCACACCTTTCCTTCCGTGCCTGAGTCAAGCCTCGTTCCCCACAGAACTGACATCGCTTCAGAGTGGATTCTATTCCAGGTATCACCGTGCAACCCAACCCCTGCCAGACTCAGGCCTGTGTAATTGCTCTGTACAAAGACGTTGCTCCCAGGGCCCCAGTGGAGGCCTGGCTCATGAGGTTGCTATATTCAATTTCTATAGGTCAACACACAAACATTTGAAATTAAATAAGCATGTTAGTCATGGTAGGTTCAAGTTGCTGTAATTAGCGTCTGTCTGGCCTTCTGCCGCAGCAGGCCCGTGTGTCTTACTGCCTGTGTTGGGAGACAACACCAGTCCCAGAGCTCTGAGGGCACTGCTGCTGAACAGACTTGATGTTGCTGCTTCAGGACAGATGCTGGCAAAGCCTCTCCCTGTGTTGCTGGTGGGGGGCACAAGGTTTATTACTTTGCAAGTTTCAGAGAGTCACTGGGTAAGTCATTAAGCCTGGCACTGGACTACAAGGTGGGAAGATGCAGTCCTCAATGGCAAGGCACTGTGAGGGGGGCAGATGCCACACAGAGGCTAGGAAGCAGTGTTCACAGCTCTCTCTTACCATCTCCAGGACTGAGCTGACTTCAAGTTCAGATTCTCATGGGGCTTGCTGGGGAAAGGCATTCCTCCTCAGACATGCTGCATTGGTTGTAGAATCTGCTTCATGTGCCCTGTTACTACCTGCCCTTCTTTGCTCATTTGTCACTACCTGCCCACCTGTGAGTGTGTCCTAGCACCCTCGTTAGTCCTCCCTGCACATGCCCAGCTGCTCTTCTAGCTCAGAAACTGAGCAACCCCAGCCCCAGCATGGCTCCCTTGTCTTTCTGTTTCCTGGAAGTTTATCACCTTTTAGACTGAATTATGGTTTCTGTTTCATTACCCTGCAATCTACCAAACTGGCAATGTACTTAATCATAGTGATAGTGATGATATAATAATGATAACAATACTTTGGTTTGGTAAAGACCTTTTGATGTTTCAGAGCAAATTGTATTTATCCCCCTCCCCCGGCCAGGGAAGTGCTGTATATGCATAATCATCATCTCCACCGTACATATCTTTAGAACCTACCATATTTGTCAGTTCTCAAAGTGCAAAGAAGCTTAATATAGTACAATGTCTGTTTGCCCTCCAAAGGGAAGCAGTGTGGAAACTAAAAGTAAAGATGAGCTTTGTATTCTTTGCTGCTATTTACTTCTGTGACCTCTGGCATAGTACTTAATGTCAGTTTTCATTTCTGTAATATTTGAAGAATAATTATTATTTCCTATCATTTCTATATACATAAATCCCATAATTTTCACAAAAGTAAGCCTTGAATTAGCTACCCAGAACTGCTAGGGACCTTACCAGCATCATCTCTTATCTTACCACAGCTTTGCAAGCTCCTATTGTGTCCATTTTGCAGGTTAAGAAACTGAGCCTTTGGGATTTTTCTGGATGTCATAAAATTATGTTGGGGAAAATCTGTGACTCAAAGCCAAATCTTTTCCATAAACTCTACTCTTTGAAATGTTGTCCCATGGAAGTTTATTAGACGTTAAAACCAAAGGACTGGTACAAAAAGTGAGAACCAGAGAATGCAGAAAAGTTAATCTGAGAGAAGAGGGCATGATTATACTGACCATGCTCTCAGTGCCACCCTATTTTTAATTTTATGAACTACTACTTTTATTAAGAATATATATATATATATATATATATATATATATATATATATATATACTATTCCAGGTTAATATGCTCTTATATTCATGATTGCATATAGTCTAACATATTGCTTTCAGTAAGTGCTAGTGTGAAGTATTTGCATTTAAGATTTTGCTCAATTAAAAGGGGAGAATTTTATTTAAGGGGAAGTATTTTGCTGATGTTAAGGTCAAATACACTGTATGATCTTGACTCAGGTTTTGTATTAGTGCCCTCTAGTGGTAGATCTGGAATGACCATTTCTGACAGAGTGTAAGATCTAAAATGAAAAAATCCTGAATTTACTTAAGGTCTTGCTATCTTTTACTAAAATATTAACTAGTTAAGTATAACATCCTTTCCATCTACCACATAAAATATCTTTGTAAAAATTTAATATATGACTTTAGCACAAACATTGATTATATTTGCCTTCAATGGTGTGGGTGGAAAATATTTTGAAATCAACTATTTCTTGTTATGTGGCTTGTCTGTAGACATCTCCCAAAGTCTCTGGCTGAAGGATGAATATTCTATTTACTCTTAGATGCTTAAGAATAATCTGTCCAGCCTGGCACAGGTCCTTAAAACAGCAGTAGCTACTACAATAGCACAAGGTGGAATTCCCAAGGAGGAGCTGCTAAATCCCTAGACCCAAATCAGGTTTCCAACTCACCTAGTATCACTTTTAGGCCATGATTTTATTACTCACTTGCTCCTAATGTAATAAATGTTCCCGAAACTTGATGCCCTTCAGTACTTTTTTGATTAACCATTTTAGCTCCCAGTAGCAATTCTGCTTCCCTTTCTTGGAGAAAGTACTTTATAAGAAGATTTACAAAAGGAATCCTTCCACTACCCGACACACTGTTGGCAGGAGGGTAATAAGACTCTTTGGAGGGCAATTTTGTGTCTATTATACACTTTTACTTCCTGGGAACTTATTCTATTCAATTACTCATATGTATGCTCAAAGTTCTCCATGTATGAATGCTCATTGCAGCATTGTTTGTGATAGTATAAATGGAAAAAAACTAATACTCATCAATAGGATATTAATTAGGCAAATTAGGGCTACTTTATCACATGCTATGTATGTTCATACTTTAGAATCAAGTAGGTGGTAAAAAACAGTAATACAGTGCAAAGTGCATGACTGTAATTTCAACTACTTGGGAAGCTGGGCTCCCTAGTTTGAATTCAGCCCAAGAAACTTAGCAAGATCTTGTGTCAAAAAAAAAAAGGAGCTGGAGATATAGTTCAGTGATACAGCACCCTGGGTTCAATTCCCAGTATCAAACACAAAAAATTGTGTGAGTTTATATATTTATAGGAACAATATCTGGAAAAATGTATATAGAACTAGTACCACTGGGTAATGCCCCTGGGGTTGGACAGAAGGAAGAAGTAGGTTAGGCAAGAGGGATCATCTACTTTCTACTTAAGAAATTCAGGAGTATTTGAATTTTTAACAATAATAAGCTTGTATGAATTTTGGGATTGAAAAAGAAAAAAATAATGCTTTACGTTAACTTCAGTAAAAGTATTTGAAGTAGATTCTACTGATAACATAAATGACATGAGCATTTCAGGTCCACTTTATCAGCCCACTCCCAGAACTTCCTATGGTAGTCATACTGTGTTTCTCAGGTCTAATTTGGTTAGTGCCCCTGGAGCTTGCCTCAGGGGGATCTGAACACTACAGTGTGTGAAAGCAGACAGCCACCAGTGTGTGCAACCAAGAAGCAAGATGAGTTAAACATGGTAATAAATTAGGAAATGTAGTAGAAGAAAATCCAGTTCTGCAACCCAAAAATAACATCTGGAAGTTTCTCTAGATTTCAGGTGGGAGTCCCAGTCCTTAGAAAAAAGCTGGTCCCTATTGGTGGTCAGATCACTGCGATATCTAAGAAGACTAAGAAGACATCAGGAGCATCAGAGACACACGGAATGGATGTGAGGTTGGGGCCTGACAACACCAAGGTGTGATCAGAGTCCTAGAGGGCACCATGCCAAAGGCCAAGATCAGATATAAGGAATGAAATCTGAGCTCCAGGGAGGGTGTGGGTCTTGAGAACAACGCAGAAGCTCTTCAGAAAGGTCTCCTTGCAGACAGGCATCATTGGAAAGGCACAGAGCTGATGCCAGTCCTGAGCAGGTAGGGAAAACATGAATGGTTAAAATCTGTAGGAAAAGAAGTGTGTGTGTGTGTGTGTGTGTGTGTGTGGCAGCTACAGGTGGGTGGAGAAGTGGAGATTTTGTGTTTTCTTGTTTCTAGCCACCCTTGTTTCTTGAGAAGTTGAGTTGAGTAGGCTTTAGGTTGGGCTAGATGGTACATGAATAGCTTAGTAAGTTTCAGTATTGCTACCATCGGGACTGCACTTTTTTTTCCATTTGAAATCCTGAAAATGTGGCTATGAAAAATAGAGGACTAACTGATGTTAGCAAAACCATCTGTGAAGCTTAATCTTTATTGTTAATTGATCAGTTTGAGAGACATCTAAGAGATCACTAAAGCACAGTTCTGGGTGTGTTTGTGTGGGTCATGGGTTGTGATCTTGGGGATTATATCTGGTTCCTGGCCACTTATTTTCTGGTTCATTGCTCTACTTCTTGGCCGTCATCAACTAAGCAGTCTTACTCTAACACACACTTCTGCCATGATATTTCTGCTTTGGAACCAGCCAGCTATGGACTGAAATCTGTGAAATTAGGCCAAAATAAAGCTTTTCTCCTTTACACTGTAAATGTCAGAAATTTTGTCTCAGCTGTGGAAAGATGACCAATGCACTATGATCTTTTAGGGATCAACATATGATACAATTCCTTGACTTCTGCCCTTTCTGATTACTACTACTCTCTGTTAACACTTTCTGTCACTCTCATTTCTAGTCAGAGTAGTCCCATCTGTTCCTGGGATATGACTCAGTGCCTTTGCACTGACTCTCTCCTCTGATTGGACCACTATCCCTCAAGATGATTACATCCCTTGCTGTATCACTTCCTTCAACTCTGCTCAAAAGTTATCTCCCCAGGAAGTCTTGACCACTGTAGTTTAATCATATTTTTGATTTCCTTTTCTCTACTTTTCTTCCTCATAGTGATCATCATCTCTTACATACTACAACATTTTTCTGATGTTTAATTTTTATTGAGTACCTCTTGTTTCACTCTCCTTCCTGCATTTCCAAATGTAGACTCTATGAGAATTGATTGTTGAAAAGCAATACTTGGAATAAGACTCAACACAAGGAGTGGTAAGTGTTAAATGAATGAATGAATGAATGCATGCATGGCCTGTAGTTCAAGTGGGACCTATTGGTCATGGAACAGTACATAGATTTTCTATTTAGAAACCATTGTGAAGCATTTAAATAGACTGCCTTTGTTTCTCCTCTCTACAATCTCAAGTCCCTATGGATTTAGGTCTTGGCATTTAGTGAGGGATAAATGATTGCTGGTAAAAATTGAGTGGAGCAGTTAACAGTGTGGGGTTGGCAGGACATGGTGGTGCACACCTGTAATCCCAGCACTCAGGGGGCTGAGGCAAGAGGTTTGCTGTGAGTTTGAGGCCAGCCTAAACTACGTAGTGAATTCAAGACCAGCCTGAAATATATATGAGAGCCTGTCTCAAAAAACAAAACAAACAAACAAACAAACAAACAAACAGCATGGGTTTAGAGTGAGAAGAGCCAGGTTCAAATCAACACAGCTATGGGGGACTGTGGGGGAAATTTAAGTCCAAGGATGAAATACACGAAATAACTTACAAAACCTGTTAGCAGCCATTAATATTAATAAGTGGTACCTTGTACATTGATAGAGGTGAATGAATGCAGCAATGAACTTTAGGACAACAGTTTTACTCTGATAGGCATTTAAACTGTGTTAGGTAAAAATATTGAGGACATCCTCTAAAATTTCTAGATAATCAGGGAGCTTTAATAACTTCAAGATTTTTCCTTCCATGATATGACTTATTAAATAAAAAGCCCAAATAAACAACAAGGTTTTAGGGTTGGACATTGTTTTCGTCTTGGATCTCTCTCGCAGGAGGCTGCACAGGTATCCACAAGGCACACTGTACCTGAGAGGGGCCAACCAGAGAATTATCATGCAGGATTTCTACATTTACTGCCCCATCAGCTAGAGCCAGGCTACCCAGTTAAGATAGAAAATAGCAAAATGCAAATTCTGTGGGAAAGCTAAAGCATAAAGTCTAAGAGGGCAGATGGAAAAGGAGCCAGAAATGAAACCTCAGTAGATGGCTTGGCAACTTTTTATCTAGAATCCATGGCTTCAGATGAGGAGATGGGAGCGGGGACTTTCAGGCCAACTGGGCTGCCCTTCCTATTTGGTTCTAATCCCATCTCTTCAATAATCCCCACAAGGGGGCCTGCTGGGCTCATGGGGCCTCCCATTGTTTGCAGTTCCACACCTGCTGCACTGCTTGGCTTCTCCTCTATCCTGCTTCTCATACGATTGCTTCTGGGAGCCTTTCCTTAAAACACTTGCATCAGAATCGTTGACTTGGGATCTTTCAGGAGAAAAACCAGAACAGAAGGCTTTTCACAGCTTCAGTGGGCTACAGCTCAAAGAATTCAGATTGGTTAACTTAGGGTCATATGCCCAGGTTGGGCTTTAATTGACAGCTGTTGCTTCCTTCCTCTTCCCTCCTATATACCCAGGAGATTCTGGTTAGACAGTAAAGCAGCTCCCATCTGTAATGATATAAACAATGCCAATTACTAAGGATGCTAAGGTAGGGCATTAGCATAGACCCTGCCCTCATGGGTCAGGGAAGAAAGTCATTGGTCACATAATTCTACACATGTGTTCATAAACACTGGAAAGTGTTCAGGAAATACACAGGAGACAGTAAATGGGAAGGAACCCAGAAGAAGCAGTGTGTGCTTGCTTGCTTGCTGCTTGGTGGAGAGAGAAAGAGGAGAGAGGGGAGACGGGAGAGGGGAGAGAGGAGAGAGTCACAGTAGGGGAGCTGGACTGAGATGAGTATGGCTGGGTTGGAATTGTGACTCTGGATTTGGAGAGAAGTGGGAAAAACTGAAGGGCTCTCTAAGGACCTGACCCATTCCCACTCTATATGAACCTCATCCATTCCAAGTTCCTGTAACTGCACTAGGATTAACAAACCCAAAAAACAACTACTTTGCAATTGTAGTGCTACACTGGGGAGCTTTAGGAGAAGCAATAAAGTAGTGACCTCTGCTAAAGAGTATTCACCAACCTCATCCATCTTCATCTACCAGTTTAAATTCATTTCTATTTAAAGGTCCTAAACTTTCTTAGCTCTCTTTCTTGGCTTTTGAAAAATATTGCCTCAAGTAAATGTCCTATCTGAAGTTTCCTCTATGTCTATCATTTTTCCTTTGTGGGGGGATCTAAAGGATAATCTGACTTGTGAATCTGATCTATGTTTTTGACCTGGGGAGAGAGAGGGGGAGAAAGAAAAGGAGGAGGAGGGGAAGGGGGAGAAGAAGAGGAAGAGAAAGGGGAGAGGAGAGAGAAAGGCAAGAGAGGAGAGGAGAGGACAGGAGAGGAGAAGAGAAGAGAAGAGAAGAGGAGAGGGGAGAGGAGGAGAGAGGAGGAGAAAAAGAAAAGAGAAGAGAAGAGAAGAGAAGAGAAGAGAAGAGAAGAGAAGAGAAGAGAAGAGAAAGGGAGAGGGAGTCTGGGACAGCCCAGCATATGGAACCAGCTTTGTCTCCAAGCAGTAGAAGGAACTAGAGTGCGTGTGTGTGGGGGGGCACATGCATGTGTCCCAGTGACCCTAGCCCTGAGCCACCTACTGTGGTTGAAGACACCTAAACTTCAAGATTCCAACTGGCTGATGTACATTGTCCCAGTCTGCTAGATCACTCTTCTACTTGGCAGTGTACTAAGCTTATTAGCAAATATTTAAAATAATTTGGCTTGAAATATGAAAGGACATCCTTGTGTCATTTTTCCTTATTTGTCTGGTGTATTTAAGTCTCTAGAATCTATTCAGTACTCAAGCCTTTAGGCAGTTCTGGCTATTTATCCTATATATGCATATTTCTGTCTCCCAAGACTCAGTCTTTTTAAATACTCTTTCACTGTTGTTATTTTGTTTTTTAGAAAGTCACCTTCCTTCTTCCCCTTAATTTCTATTCCCCCACACTGTTCTATTTCTTCTGTATTATGCTGTTCCTTTGTCCTTTCTTCTCTCCTTTTTATTTTCCCTTTCTGAAGTCCTTGGTGTGGTACGTGAGTCAGATTTGCCCTCCAAATGCCATGTGCCTCACAGTCTATTCAGTAGCTAGAGTGGCTCCTGCTCTGGCTTGGAAGATGACAGTTTCCAAAGTAGTCCCTCTGGAGGCCGACAGGTCTGACCCAGATAACACCACCAGTTCAGATAATCCTGCCTCAGGGCTCAGGAGACTCACCAGTCATTACGCTGCATTGGAAAGTAAAACTGATTTGGCAGCCTCATTAGATTATAATCAGCTCAAATCATCCCTTTTGGCGTCTCAGACCATAACACGTGTCCCTGGGAGGACAGAGGGGGAGAAAACCACCTCTCTCCCCCAGACTTCTGTATTTCTTCTAGGCTCTTGGCTCACATTAATTCTCTACTCTGTTAGAGTAGAAGATGACTCATCAGCCACCATGGTTATCACTGTAAGTGGGGCTCTTAATTTGTTTCAGAAGCACTGGGGAGTCCCAGGAAAGAATCATTCTACAGTCTCATGGGTATATCTCCAGGATACAGACTGTGTAGGCTGAAAATTTTGGGCCACATTCAATAACAATAGTCATGCTGGCTACCACTTACTCGGTGCTTAGTAAGTGCCAGATTGTTTTTTATTGACTCATTTTATCCTCAACTCAGTCCTATGGGGTAGGTACTATGTTATCCAGTTTTTGAATGAGGAGACTGAGGCATAGAGAGGTTCAGTAACTTGCATAAATAATATATTTATTAAGAAGTGGTAGATTCATTTGGAGCATGGGCCGACTAGTTCCATAATTTATTTATTTCCTTTTATTTCTTTTTGTTTTGGAAGGTATTTTATTTTTTATTTTGGAACTGAACCGAGGGTCTTTGCACTGAGCTCTAACCCGCAAAAAAAAAAAAAAAAAAAAAAAAATGCAAAGAATTTGAAATAGGGCCTCATTAAATTCCTACATTGCTAAGTTGCGAAGGTTGGGCTGAAATTTGCAATCATCCTGCCTCAGCCTCCCAGAGTGCTGGAATTACAGATGTGAGCTACCCCACGCCTGATTTAATAGTTCCTTATGCTGCAGACAGCAGGCTATAGAGCTATAAAAGGGAGGTTGATGAAGAAAGGTGACATTAAGATAATCATTCTCAAGGGGAGTGATTTGGAAACAGAGCAGTTGATAGGTCAATCAAGGAGTCCAGTAACAGAGACTGCTGTCATAATCCTGGTATGTAACTATTAGAATCTGAATTAGGGTGGAAACAGTTATATGGAAAGCTACATATGTGAGAGATGGTGTGAGGCACATTTCTGAATTAATTTGAGACCCTGGCATGTTCAGCTTGAGAGAATGTAGATCGTAGTCACAAGCAGAGGTGGCAGAGGACACCTCTGACTTGTGTATGATACTGAGATATTGGGCTGATAACGTTTCAGAGGTAAAACCTCCTGACTCGCAGGGAGGGGTGCTGCTGTGGATCAGGGCCAGCATGCTGCTGGGGGTGGGGTGGTCTTGCTGGGAAAAACTCAGAGATCCCAAGGAAAGCACCCCCGCCTCCTTTGTCTGTACAGGCTATTCCACCGGACTTTACTCTAGATCTGGTGCTAAGGGTCCTCAGAGCTCAGTTCCCAGGGCAGGGTTAGGAGTGTAAGATTGACACTCCATCTTTTGCTGAAGACTGTATCCATTTTCCCTTTGAGCACCCTCTTCCTTGGTACCCAGAGCAGAAGGCATCAATGGGGTGGCATTTAAGGGTTCAGAATTCACCTTTATCAAACATGATATGAAGTTTCTGTTTACTCTGGCTTCAATTCCTTTATCTTATTCATTAATGTTCTAATGTATATTTTCACATATCAATAAGTGGTGTTAAATACTCTTAAAGTATTTGGTGCCAAGAACTAATAGAAGCTATAAACATAAAGGCACCAAGTATTTCAGTGCTTGACAAATTGATGATATCTAAAGCCCTGTTTATAAAAAGCTCTCATCACCCATAAACAAATAAAAACCAATGCTATGTGAATATTAATAGTTTGGAGATGTAGGTAGAGGTATCAATAGTCTTGAATAACATATGTTCACACTTCATCATCTTAATTAACAAAGTTCTTTTTCTTGTCATTTCAACAGGAGTCATCTCAGGGTGAGAGAACAAGGGTTTATGTGAGTAGGATTTTTTTTTCATCACTGAATCCAAATAGCATTTTCGTAGCGTGAAAACAGATGGTTGAGATTTTATTTGTGGTCAAAGGCATTATGTCTGAGAGTGAACCTTTCTTTGCCAGGCAGATTTAAATAAATTTGGGAAGTGATTTAAGACATGCTATGTCTTTTAGAGCCGAGTGTATGGCAGGTACTTTTATTAACAAAATTTATATACTCAAAATTAGAGGAACTAATTCTCAAAATTAGAGGAACTAATACTCAAAATTAGAGGAACTAACTTTCATTCTAGCAAATTGGTATTTTTTTCTTTTTCTTTTGCCCGTTGACTATGTACATGGAGATGAGGGTTGTGTTGGAAAGCTCTGCCTGGGAGTCAGAGTTTGCATGTGTGTCACATTGAGGCTGAAGAGCATCTTCTGTATGGTTTGTAAGATTCACTGTATTTGAAATAAATTATTTCAGGGAGATGAACAAATCCTGGCTTGCTGTTTGTCACATTAATCTGAAAAGTGTAATTTCAATATCTCCAGTAAAAGTTTTAAACCAGATATTGTTTGTAAAGGATTTTTAAAAACCATAAATTACTGTTTAAACATAAGGCAGCATGGTTATTATTACAATGCACAGCCAGATTTCTCCTATATTTCAAAAGGAAATTAGGCAATGAAGTTAACTTTCCTATGTTTCCAGAGTTGATTGTGTTTCTGTGGTTTTGGAATCCAATAAGGTATTTAAAGGGAAGTCTCTGATGGCTGCCAAAAGGCTAGCAAGTAGCTGAAAGGTCTAATGTGTTTGCAGTGACTTACTTCTGAGGTCTGCTTTTGGGTCAACTTTCTTCCTAGACTGTACATTCTTGGTTTTTCTTCTCAGTTTCTTTTTACCTCCACCAATACAGTGATTCAAATTCATATGCAATAAAGGAAGATTAGGTAGTGCAGGATTGAGACCTTTGAACCAGACATGACAAGAACTGCAAAACACCAGTAAATTGGTCATTTAAGACCAGGTCTCCATAGGCCTAGGGGGCATCACCATAGTGTGATGAAAATCTCCTAGTTCACAATTTTTTTTTATTTAAAAGAGAATAAAACAAAAGGGGGCAGTACAGAGCAGATCAGAACAGGACAACATAGGCAACACAGTACTTTACATTAAGTCAACTGGACATCAACAGTATCTAACACTATATCTCTTACTCTGCTATAGTTGAGCATAGTTTCAATTACAATAATATCAAACATAACACAATAGAATAAAGCCATGCATATAGTGAAA
>PVJX010013415.1:21600-47630 GCA_004027295.1 Dolichotis patagonum | reverse complement strand
TTTTTTTTGTTCTATTACCATTGGTTCTATCTACCACATTGTGTCTCATTGGAATTTGAATATGTGTGATAGTTCAAACAAATTTTTTTCTTTTTTATCAAAAATGAGATATTATAATACCCATTGATCATTTTCTGTTATTCGGTTCAGAAAGCCCTGGAATTCTTTCACTATATGCATGGCTTTATACTATCGTGTTATGTTTGATATTATTGTAATTGAAACTATGCTCAACTATAGCAGAGTAAGAGATATGGCGTTAGATACTGTTGATGTCCAGTTGACTTAATGTAAAGTATTGTGTTGCCTATGTTGTCCTCTTCTGATCTGCTCTGTACTGCCCCCTTTTGTTTTATTCTCTTTTAAATAAAAAAAGTAACATTTGCTTCAAGGAAAGGGTTATAATACTATTCTTTTCTTTTTAACATGGAAATGTAGGAATATTGGTGTTAGTTCTTTTCTGAAGTTGTGTTAAAATTCAATGGTGAATAAATTGGGTGTTGAGTTTTTAACATTTGGTAGAATATTTTATAACTGCCTACTTTTTTGTCCTATTATTGGTCTAATCAAAGTTTTTGTGTCTTCTTGTTTTAGTTATCATAATACTTTATCTAAGACTTTATCCAGTTTTCAAAATTCTCTGACTTATTGAAATATAAATTTAAAAATAGGACTTTTAACTTGTATTTCAAGAGTGTCCACTGTAATCTAGGTTTTCTCATTTTTAATTGCATTGGCATAGCTCTTCCCTGTCTTTTGTTAATTTTGCTTAAGAGTTTATCAGTCTTAGGTATTCTTTCAAAGAACCAAACCTTTGCCTTACTGATCATTTGCATATTTTCTCAATTTCATTAATTTCTACTCTGATGTGTGTATTTCTTTCCTTCTATAAGATTTGAGTGGCTCTTATTTTTGTAAGACATTGAATTTCATAGTTTTCTTCTGCTTTTCTTTTCTTTTCTTTTCTTTTCTTTTTTTCTTTACTTTTCTTTTCTTTTCTCTCTCTCTCTCTCTCTCTCTCTCTCTCTCTCTCTCTCTCTCTCTCTCTCTCTCTCTCTCTCCAAGGAATTAAAATCAGGACCTTGCATGCAACAAGGAGGTACTGTGCCACTAAACTATACCCCTGCCCCAGTTAGGCTATTTTTTTAGATTCACTATATTTTTGTGATCTAGGCATTCACAGCTAAACTTTCCTTCTTAAAACTGCTTTATGTTCCATAGGTTTGGGTACATAATACGCTCACTGTTATTTAATTCTAGGAGCTTCTTAATTTCTTCCCTTTTTTCTTCTGTGAACATCAATTATTCAAGAATGTAATATTTAATATCCGTGTGTTTGCATGATTTCTGTGATTTCATTTGCTGTTGACCTCTATTTTCTTTCTATGTTCCAATAGGGATACAAGAGACCCTTTCAGTTGTTTGGCATTCAAAATACTTTATGACCTATGATACTGTCTATATTTGAAAAAATTCTGTACGTTATTGAGAAAAGTATACATCTTGCTGTTGTTGAATAAACACTCTCTGGCCAACTATTAAGTCCAGTTACTAATGTGGTGGTTCCACTATGTTATGTGTTTACTAATGTTTTGTCTGGATGACCTACCTACTTTTGAAAGTGGCATATTGAGTGGAATTGTTATGTCCAGCACTATTTGTTTTGTGAAATTGGGCACATCTTTATTTGGTGCATACATATTCACAGTTGGTATAATTTCTCACTGAATTTGTATCTTGTTCAGTAGGTAATTAGCTTTATTTTTTCTTCTGGTCAGTTTTGAATTTAGGTAAACTTTGTCTGAATAATCCTTGCTTTTTTTTCAGGTTGTTGCATGGAACATAATTCTCTATCCTTTCACTATTATGCTTTCTGTCATTTTGTAGATGCCATGTATCTCCTGCAGGCAACACATAGATGGGTTTTTTTTAATACATCCTGCCACTCTATATATTTTGATTGGCATTTTAAGACCACTGACATTAAGTATTAGTGAAAGAATTTACTCTTGTCACTGTATTATTGTTCCAGTGCCAATTACTTTAATTTTCCCATTTTGCTTTACTAGTCTCTAAATAAGATGCACCCTTTTCTTTTGTTACCTTGATGATATTAGTTTTGCTATCTCTGTCTAGATTTATTTTGATTAATTTAAGGAATGCTGATTTGTTGATCATGAATTATTTTAGATTGTCTTTGTCTTTCAGTCCTTATTTCTCTGCCAACTTGAAGATAATTTTGGAGAATAAAGTAATCTTGATTGGCAATTGTTGTTGAGTTTGAAAAACTTCACTGTTAAGCTCTTTTGGTCATAAAGGTTTTTGTTAAAAAATCCACTGTTATTCTAATAGGCTTGCCTTTATAAAATACTTGAAATTTTAGGTGACACCTTTTAGTATTTTTTCGTTAAATTTCTGTGATTTTGAGTAAAATATGTGATGGAAATTATTATGTTTGATAAACATTTGAAATACTTCATGAATTTCTTTCTGTGTTGTCCTTTGCAGGCCATGCTAGTCTTTTATGTATCATCCCATGTTTTAATGTAATTAGTGAGAAAGTATACACAGAATTGCCATTCTTATCACATCACATAATAATGGAGAGTAATCTATGACTTGTCATCGTAAAAGCTGACCTTAATCTTCTTGTTGATGTAGTGCTCTTTGGCTCTCCAATGTAATGTTACTGTCTCATTCAGGCACGGGAGCCAGTGACTGGAATCATACTACTCAGAGACTGAGGCAGGAGGATCTCAACTTTCAGCTCAGTCTGGGGAATTCAGCCAGAACCTGTCTCAAAATCAATCAATCAATCAATCAATCCATCAATCAAAATTACTAGAGATGGAACTCAGTGTAATGTTTGTGGGTTCAATCCCCAGCACTTTTCTTCTAAAACGTGCCGTACCCCTGTACCATACTCTGAAAAGAAGTCACCTTGCTCAGCCCATTAAAATAGATTTGCATTGTTAATTTTTAAAAGTCTTTATTTGAAAATGATTTTAAGTAGAAGTGTATGTGATATTTTCTATTCTAATCTTATTTAAGTTGTTATCTTCCACAATTCCTTATATTTATATGTACTGTTATTGCATAGTAATCACAAGTATTGTCTGCATCATTTCATGTAATGCATAAAAAAGAAAACACATTTGTGATTCAAAGCAACCAGAACTGATTGTGCAGGATTTAAAACAATGATACTTTTCCTAACCACAATTTCATTATAAGTCAGTACTATGAATTAGTTTCGAGAATATAGGGTTAGACAATATTATTTGAAGAATAATGTTAATGTGCCTCTAGTCTGTACTAATCAAACTATACCCAAGAAACTACCTAGTTCATGATGCTATACAATAATATGAATAATTGGTTGTAGGGAGCCTACAGCCTCAGGTAAGAGAAATCTTATTTTTTTAATAAAGAAATAAAACAAGGGGCTGGGGATTTAGCTCAGCATCATAAGCACCTGCCTTGTAAGCATGTGGTCATGAGTTCGATCCCCAGTATCAATAAAAAGTAAATAAAAATAAAAAATAAAACAAAATTTCAACACAACGTGGGAAGATAAGAGCAATTGTTAATACACTGAATATGAATTCATTTTAAAATAGTAAATATTTCTTATGTATAAAGTACACCATATTTACATAATATGTTTACTACTGTTTATCATATAAAGGAATAAATTTGTTAAAATTTTCTCAGTTTTCATTTTCAGTAGGGTGACTATAAACACAGATAACTCAAAAATTGTCTTTGAGCTCTTCCACAATTTTAAAAGGGTAAGGAGCCCTAAGTTTCACAAGCTTGAGAATTACTTGCTTAAAAAAATCAAACAGAACAACACTGGGGCAACATGGTAGCTGTCATAAAGTATTTGAGAGTATTATGGATGTTGGTATCACCTACTCAACGTTCCGTTGCTGTTTCTCTGATAAAAGAACACCAACTTTCCTTTGAAGAGCCACACAGCATTTCTGTTTTAACTGTATCTATAATAACTAACAACAATAGTAGATATTTTATCACGACTGTACCCAATACAGACATCACGTAACCACATATTTTCTGCCAGCTACAGTAATAAATCTAAAATAGGTAAAACCCGATCAGGTTCAGTTTTTTAGATTTTTTTCGGGAGTCACTGGAAAAGAGGTAGATTGTTTCTGTGGGAGCTGATAAACTATTAGGCGCTTTGACTGCAACTGCAGATTGGCATATCATCAACACTTAGAGACAACTTTTCTCAAAGCAAAAACATTTCAAAGGAAAAGGGAGAGGTGAAGAGAAATACAAGTCATATTATTTTTGTACTTGTGTCAGTTTCTTGACACTGTTATTTTCTTATTTGCTAATATTTTCATTAATATTTCCCCATAGATAATGAGAACCACATTTGTATAGCTATATTCTTAATACAAGGCAAACTTTCTGAGAGTTAATGTTTTCTCAGCAATGGTGCAAACTGTCCCATATTTAACATTTGAATGAACACAAGAACACAAGAAGCAAAATGAAGCAAAGAACACAAGAAAAGGATCAATACCCTGTTTTAAGAGAAAAGAAATAAAGCCTGTTCTTATTATTTCTATACACCTAATTAGTGATAGATTGAGAAAAAGGCTCAATATTACTATACTTATCAAATGATCTTTTTTTTTTTTACTAATAGTATGGGAATCTGATATAAAGAGACACCATGAAAGTAGAATAGAAGTGAAGCTATTAGAGAAGAGACAGAAAATAATTGCAAGAGCAAAGGGGCAAGGGAGAACTGGAGAGGCAGAAATTATCAAAATATGTTAAATGCATATAGAAATATATCAAGTGAAGCCCACTCTTCTATACACTTAATATGTACTAATTAAAAAACAATTTCAAGGATGTTGATGGACTGAATTATATGATTATAGAGATTTACATGCATTGAGAACCATGTGAATGGCATGATTGTACAGGTTTGTAATCTTAACACTCTGAGTAGTTGAACCAAGAGTATGTAAAGCCCAACTCCAGCCTGAACAACTTAGCAAGACGTAGGCCCAACAATGAATAATAAGAAATGACTAAGAATGTAGCTCAGTATGAAAGCCCTACATTCAATCCCTAGTATTTGAGGGGGAAAAGGGGATATAGATGTAGCTCAGTGGTAATACTGCTCAGTAATAGAGTCCCCTTGGCTTCAGATCCAGAAAATATAAGAGGTAAGAAAGAATGAGACAGAAGAGGAGGGAGGGAAGGAGGAGCACACTATGAGAGGAGAGAAAGAGAAAGAGATCGGGAGGAAGAAATGAAGGGTGATTGCATAAATCATATGAAAAGGAAAAAATGATGTGGCATGGACAAGGGATATTACAATGTCAATTGTTGTTACCACAAATGAGAATTAAAATATAATGATATTAGCTTAGCAGCTAACTTTTGCAGAGGTCTTCCTAAACTGATTGAATGCTGTTTCTTTTCTTCATTGAAAATTTATTTCTAGGGATATTTTAAAGAAATGCTTAGATTGGACTGTATATATGTGTGCATTTATGTGTGTGCACTGTTTCATATGATACTATTTTAGAATATTTAGCAGTGTTTTTGAATTTATGCTCTATATAGACTCATATTTTCCAATACATAAGTTTTTCTTTTAGGTAGAAGTGTAACACTAACATTTTTGTGTATTATTTTGATGTGTACTGCTTTAAATTCAACACATTTAGCTACTTAATGGTGTGTATGCATGCAAGTTATATGCTGCTGAGCTAAACGATACAGTATTTTGAAGGCTTTCACATATATGCCCTAGAAACGTCATTGCTGTAGAGATTATTTTGTTTATACTATATTGCCTTACTTTTCCCTATATACTTTGCTGATTTAAATATAATTTTCTACAAAATACAAAAGAAACCAATTTGTCCTTTGATAAGTACATGTTTTCTTCCTGGTGATGATTTCACACACCCTCACTGCACTGAAAATAATTTAACTCTGTCTCTTAGAAGGACTTCAGTTCTCCAGGGAAGTCCACTATCCACAACTTTGCCACTTCCTAAAATATAGTTATCCTTTAAGTATGAAAATGCTAATCTACAAAAAAGAAAGGCACTTCCTCTTTGGAAACATAATAAACAGCAAATGTAATGAAATGAGAAAAATAAAGCTTAATACTTTGGGGCACAAATTTAATTTATTTCGGGTTTACCTGGCAGTGCTGTAATTCTATTGATGAAACATGAAACTCAACTTTGAAAATACAGTGGGAACAAATCAAATTGAGAAAAAATAATTTAGGTGAAGGGAACAGAAAGTGTAAAAAATGTCAATTCCCAACATTTGCCTTTCTGTTTCTTTCAGAGCGGTTCTCAGACTCTGAGATCATTTGGGAATTTACTGACTATCATGTACCTGAGCTATACAGAGACACATTCTGATTTTGTGTGTTTTGCTCAAGGCCTAGGAATCTGCACTGGTGACAAATACATCAGGGAGATCTGATGTAGATGATTCAAATGTTACATCCACCAAAAAGGAAAATCGATACAATCAATATGTGTACAAATTATGTATAGCTGTTTTCTGCTTCCAAAAGAGGGATAAACAAACGTCAATTCGTTTTACCTGATTTACTCTCGTCCTCAGTGAAAATACATGAAGCATATAAAATGAATGAAAAATGTAAGGCAGAGAGACAGACAGACAGACAGAGACAGAGAGGAGAGAGAAACTGAAAAAAACGTAGTGACACATGAAACTCCTTTTCTCACCTTAGTGACTTCTGTATAGGGCTAAACCTCTTACAGAGTGCAATTGTCCTATAATTCATTTTATTCATAACAAAACAACAAATCCTCTTGGGGAAAAACAAAGGAAAGTGAGATTAGCTACGAAAACAAAAAATTCTCTTTCAATGATTAAAATTTATGCCTCAGGAATTAAGCAGGCTTGATGCTTTCCCGGATTTACAGCATTTCATTTGTTACTGCCATTAGCTTTTACTGCTTTGGGAAAATTTAACAACAGAGCTACAGCATGGCTTACAACCAGCATGAGCTTCAAGGATTCAAGAGCGTGAAAAGTTTCCTTCGAAACTCCGCTTTAATAGGATTACATGGATAGCTTCTCTGAATATTTATTCCCTCTACAAATCTGGCAGGATACAGTTTAATGACATATTTAAAATGTTTTCATCTTATGGTTGATGACAATGACACCTAAGAACATTTATATGTTTTAAAAGAAATAAATCACAAGCTTCAAAAACTTTCTAGAAAATAGAATAATATGCACAGCGCCATCTTCATTTAACACAATGAAAGACAGAATTTATTCAATAATATTATTATACATCATTTCAGCAGGGAATTTGGAAAAATGAGCTTTAACACAGTCATACCATATAAAGCTAAAGTTGCCCTCTTAAGTTTTCGAACATTTGTTATGAAACATTTTTCACTTCTGAAAAGACAATTAGGATATGCAGTAGGAATATCTTTCTTCCAGCTCTCACACATAAAAAGTAAACTGCCAATACATAATTAATGAAAATAATGAAATGGGAAACAGGATCTCAGGCCTTGTTCAGATAATGCCAATATTCTGAATTGCACATGTTTTAACAATTTTTATTGGATAGATTGGATTTTGTCTCAATTTCATTGCTATCTACCCGCTTGACTGTTTTTAATTTAAAAAGTTATGTTATGATGAAAATTAAGGTATTTTAAATGTGTATATATAATTTTAAAGACACAAATCTTGCTTGCTTGAGTTTGGTATCAGCCTGGAAGTGACTTGCAGAAATTTAACTAATGAACAAAGCAGTAGTTAATATGAATCTGCATGCATTCATCACAGTCCTGATGGACACTGATTCAACGCTCACTGTCAAACTAATTGGAGTCACGGCAGGGTGATATTATTAGAAATAGGCTAATGTTGCTGTAACATTTATTCCTATTTCATTAATTCCATAATGAAGAAATATCTGAATAGTTTATATTTATAAATAGTGTATTTTTATTATATGACTCAAATGTGATTCATAGAAAATTAAGCACAACTTGAATTATATCTTTACTCCCTTATAACTGAAATCCTCACAATTGAAATGGGAACAGCAATTAATATTGATAATGTCAATAAATAGTTTGTAGGTCTAAATAGAACACAATTTTCAAATTTTGTAAATAATTGCATATGCTCGCTTTTGCTCTTTCCTTTTACTCAAGTGGGTCTTGAGAAGAGGTATCTGATCATTTAAAAAAACCAACTTGAAGTGTCCTCTTCTTATGGTTTATGTCATGAGTTCTCTCCCAAATGCCTCGTGTGTCATCCTACTGTTTACCTACTGGGGAATCCAGGGCTGAACATGCTGTTAGGGGACAAGGACCCATCAGAGGACGGGTCACTGACTAGGGACCCTAGCCTGCCACACTTCCTCCTTGGCTCTTCCTTTCCCTTCCTGGCCACTCAGCTGTGAGCAGCTTTCCTCTTCAGTGAATCATTTCCCCAAGTCCTTTCTGCCCTGGAGCCAGCTGACGATGCACTCAGATTACAAGCCAAACAGACTTCTCCTCCTTTAGTTGTAGGTGTAGAGTACTGTGTCCCAGCAGTGAAAAATGACTGCAGTATCAATTGTCTTCAGAATCCTTGCTGCTAAACAAAACAACTCAAACTCTCAGTATTTTAAACAATTGTTTCCCCTGTCTCAGAACACAACGTTCACTTCAGGTTCTCTGTGACTGCTGCAGCTGTTCTTCACTGAGCATGGTACTATCCTACAATTAATCCATTTTAAGAGCAAGACTAAAAGGAAGGATGATAGTTATGATATGTTTATTCTTTATGGTAGCGGGAATTAACAAGACACTGAATCAAACTCTAGAATCACTTCTACAGCTTCATCTCAGATGGAATGTATGTCAAAGTCACTTGCATTCCATTGAGCAAAATGTCACTGATTAAGCCCAATCTGATAGAACGGTGTATGTACTTCTCAGGTGAGGTAAACGGAATATGTTCATGTTTATTTGTGGGTAATAATAAAGCTGTTACACCACTGTAACTTTGTGTAGTTATCGCTCTCAAAGAGGTTTCAGTAAAAAGCAAGTGGTTTACATTTAAAGCAAATATATATTATTGAAATAATTCGCTCTTTTGGTTCAATTTATCACACTATTTGTATTATGGTTATTTTTATTTCAAAAAATTATTCTTTCTTGTGATATTATACATATAAATAATTTATGTATAAAGCTATAAATGATATCTATTTACATACGATACAGTATATAATTTATATATGTTTTATATATAATATATATATAAATGTCAAAATTCCTACTACAAATACTTTCTGTTGCCAATTCAGATTGTGCTTTCATCAATTATTATCTGAAATTTTTATTTTATTATGGTTATTTGTTTCTCCACTCAACACACACCTTTTGATTATATCCTATGGAAAAACTATCTTTGCACTAAATATTAATAGAGATAATCCCTCTGTAATGAGATTTGGAGAAGTTTTGTCAGCTTCACTATACACGGATATTGTATGTGTGTATTTCTCTTGAGTTTCCATCAGCAACATACTGGCAAAAATTTAATGCCTTGTTCCTCAAAAATGAAAAGCCTAATTTGTTCAATCATTTGTTTCTTTGGTATAAATACTTCCACTACAGCCAGTTCTAAGCCAAGTTATGATGTTACTCAATCAGTGTTATCAGGAAACATGCACTATTGATACTTGTAAGTTGGTGTGTTCCAACCCATCTACTACCATATTGATTGTATTATTTATAAAAATGAACTCTTCATTTTGGAATAAATGGATATTTCCCTTGATAGTCTTTGGATATTATAGAACTCCATAGACAATGGGAGGTTACTGAAATAGAATACATAAATAACTTCAATGAATTGTAATTGTTTTTACACATTGTATTTGAAGTGTAGTACATTTGATATGATTGATTAGATTAAGTTTTAAGGCAGTTGAATGCTTAGTAATTCAAATGCACTCAGAATTCTCCTTAGAACAAAAACCTTGTGCAATAATCCAGTATACTTAAACTAAGGCACAAGAACTTTAAGGTCAAAGCATACTCTCTTTTTAACAATATAATTAACAGAAATAATATTGTAAAACATTAACATCTTTACTTTTATTAAACAAAAATATAAAATATTCTTTTGAAAAATCACAATGCCATTACAACATGTAATAAAGGGAAAACTGAAAGCAAAAATAGGTTTGAAAAGCAAAGACTTCAAAATAATTTCTGTAAATTTAAAAAACTAACATTAGGTTAACTCTGAGTTTAATTCCAAAATAACTAAAAAATCATAAACTAGGTAACACAGATGAGTTTGTCCTTCACTGTGCTTTTTTATGCTTTCCATACATTTTAGGAAATACATATTAAAACATGGAAGGAAATCACTAACCAAAAGGCAAATTGCAGTTTTATCTGATTGTTACATCATTCTCCTGCTAATATGTCGGATTTACCTTGGTAAAAGTAGAGTGTTTCACTGTTGGAAAACTACATTAAAGAATTGAGGAGTAGTCTTTACTCCTAAGTAGAAACGTTAGTAAATCCCTAAAGTAGAAGGGATTTGTAATCCCTTCTAGAAGTTTTTGTAATCATTTTCAGATTAAAAAGAGATACATATAAGGAAATAATACGAACAAATATTCTTCCCTGAAGGGTAAATACATTTACAAAACTGTGACTACCCTACTCCGTGTCCTTTCCAGGAATGGAACCAAATCAGTCATTATATTAAAAAATAATCTAGATCCCTCAGGCCAGATAGAACCTATAGAAACAGGAAGTGAATTTGGAAAAATTTGATATACTGTGTACAAATTTGAGTAATGTGATTGTCACATCAGGAAGGTCTAAGTAACTATGTAGGGTATCTGAATAGAGGAAAGAGATAATGTATTTCAAATATGTACTGTTTCACTCAAACGTTTTTGTAAATCATAGGAGAAATGGTATGATTGAATCAGATTTATGTTCACTGAAATCATGTATAAAATTGTAATGTTTCGAAATAAAGTGCAGGTTGTTCTTCTACTGAAGTCTTGCACACATAGTTGAGGTTATTGGTGCTATGACCAATCTGTGGTCACTCAAAACTGGGGAGAAACTTTGTGATGGTACCAGTGGACAAGCAGCCACTTCCGTAACAGCCACTTCCATAACAGAAGCACGCACAAAGACTTGCATTATTTCTACACCCCCACCCGACTACTTTTACGGACTTGACATACAAGGGTTGTTTAGGGATGTTTACGTATACCCTTCAAAGAAAACTAAGAATTTACTAGAGAATTTTCTGGCCAAGATTCTTTTAAAACAGAGATAGGTTTCAGAGGCAAAAGGTGATATAAAAAATTGAAACAATCTCAATTACAAAAGCAAAGTAAGGACCTATAGCACAAAACAATACTAGAAATATCTTCCTTGCATTCTAACAATATAATACTAATAATCCTAATACTGAGCTAAGTTCTGAAGCCAGCAAAGCTTTGTTACTACTGCTTTTTTCATAACCATGGACTTCTGTTGATATTTGTTGCTAACCCTAACCTGTTCTTTGTTTCATTCATTTACTACATGGCTTTCAACATGAACAGGAGTGGATACTGGATAGTAAGCATACTATCTCATGGAATTGTGAGGTCACGTGAATGAAGGATATTAAAAAACTCAAGCCTAAAATGCTGCCTGGGATATTGTTCTGCTGTTGTTCAATTAATACATTCTCTTGGCTGCACTTTGATTAATAGTCTGTGACAGCAAAATCTGTATCTTTATTTTTCACTATTTAATCTCATCTACCCTGTATGGTGTATGTCCTACAGTCAGATATATAGTCAGATATACAAAAGAGTGACAAATCTAAGAAGTCTTCTAATTCTAATCATAAACATTCTGAGACTTTTTCTTAGCATTAGTAATGCAAATAAATCTAGATAATTAATATCTGCTCTGTAATTGTAGCAAACACAATGATTTTGTAGTACAAATATATACTAATCAAATTAAAATTTAAAAATAAATATATTACCAATAAAGATTAAGCTTATAATCAGAAAAAATATCTTTATCACTATCTATTATGTTCTGTCACAGCAGAGTTTGATATGAGGGCATACATAAAATATTACATCCAATAAAGTGAATGTTCATTTTATTTTTAGAACAAATATTTTACTTCAGAGTCACAAGCATGTAAAGAGAATCTAAGAAGTTCTCATGTAGTCAGAAAACAGCTAGAGGATTAGAGCATTACTGAGCTCTGCAGGATAACAAATGACAACCCTGAGGGTATAACTGAGAGTGAAACCACAATACCTCAGACAACTTTTATAGCGACATATGACAGAAAAGGAAGCTAAGATTATATTTAATGCGTTTTTATGGGAAAAATGCACAGGGATGTGTGACATGGATAATTAAGGCCAATGAAAATCTGAAATTGGTAGAAAGAACATAATAGCTAAGAGAGGGTCTCATATGACAATGCAGAAAAAGAAATTAGAATGAGATTATGCTTTGAGAACATAAACCTGTGTTATTGAGGCCCACTATGAAATTTATGGGCTGAAGAGATAATATCATCAGACGAATTTTAAACTGTTTGACTCAAGAGACAAATAAAGACCTTAAATTGTTTGTTGTGCTTTGTACTGCCTATGGCTTTGGGAAAGAGAGATCAATAACAGAAGCAAACATCCAGGCAAAGAATCGGTAGGGTTGTTAAGGAATCCGGGTAGAACGTTAGTGACAGATAATGATAATAGCTTTGTTTAAAAGCTGAGGGAAAGTTTAAGCCTCCACTTTTGTTAAAAATACAAATGTGGAATTCTTGGAAAATACTGTGGCATATCTTGTGCTCAGAATACCTAATCACTTTTCCAAAGACAATTGGATATAAATTATATGATAGTAAAAATGTCTTAGCCATAATTGCTGAAAATGTTGGGAGAAAGAACATCAGGGCACTGGCTGGTTCACCACCACAAACATCCATGAAAGAATAATGAGCTCAAGATCTTTCACCAACTGGCTTCAGTTCTACGACTGAAACAATGTTCCTGTTAGGGCTGGCAGCTGATGCAAGCTGCTGATTGCTGAATTTCCCATAAGAAAACGGATGCCTGTTGCCCTGTTGGATTCGCAGGAACCAAGCATGCCAAGAACATTTTGATTCTACAGAGGGCAATGAATGAAATATGGATTTTAAAATATTTAACTTATTTCAAATAAAGCAAAATGATTTATATATGCTCATGCAATGTGGGTCTAAATTACCCCAAAAGCCAGGTGAAGACACCACCATTCCCAGAAGCAAAATTGAAAAATTTAAGAAGTACATTTGTATAATTTCAAGGGAATTGCAGTAATTTTTCATCATAACTGAACATGTCCTTTCTTTCTGATGTCTACTCTCACCATTTCAAACAGCTGCATTTATATTCATTTGGCTCTCAGTTCTTCACAAAAACATCTCTCCTCTAGGTCTCCTCTAATTACGCCAAGAGCTCCTTCTAATTCTTATCTTCCTTTCCTTTTATTTCCTTTCCTGTTTGGTATAATGGCAGTAGGTGGCTCACATCTGCACGAAACATATTAACATAGATTGAGAAAAAAAACCGCAAGCTCATTTGGGCCTTTTCCTGAACCAGTCTTCCTCGGACACTTTTGCTGGCCTTTCAAACTCTGGAGTATCTCCTGGTTTAGTGCATGAAAACATAGAAAGTTTGACTTCAAAAGGTTAAATTTAGAATTTTTCGCCTCTTCAATGATGAAACCAAAACTGAATCAAAACAGTAAGAAAACATTCTTTGAGTTTTGAGCTTTGATCTGGATTTATGATACGCGCAGGGAACATTCGGAATACTCATTAGCCAAATAGAACAGCAATAGTGAGCAACAGCTCCCAGCCGTGCAGTCATGGTTGTAAACAATTGATCCTCTACAGTGGTCTGGCTTGCTAAGATACGAGATCCTGCAGATGATTTTCAACTGACAATAGATGATCAAGACGTGCCTCCACATACATTGAGCAGAACCTATATTCTGTCCACATATATGCCTGGCGGTGTCCCATCCAGTAAAATGGCATTAAAAGCCATCTACTTTCTGGCCACTCACAAAATATGTACAATTAGATTTCATCCCTGAACTCTAGGCTTGAACATCCAGTTCCTTCACTTTATGTCTCAAATGTAACACTCGTGGATCTGAACCAGAGTCCTGGTGTGTTCCAGACCTTTTCCATCACAGTAAATGGCTCCATTTTTTTTGATTGCTCAAGTTATTAAATATAATACCATTGTTGATTCCTGTTTATATGTCACCATCTACTTTCAAAGCATCAGTCAAACCTTCAAATATATTCAGGATCTACTCAATTCTTACCATTTTGCTTAAGACACCCTGACCTATATCCTTATTGCCTTTTCCTGAGATAAAAGCAAGTCTTCCGATAGATTTTCTTATGCCACCTTCATCTCCCTTCATCTGGTTCTTAGAACAGTAGTTAAAAGATCTACATTTAAAAACACTTGGGTTATATTGTTCCTTTGACAACCCTTCTCAACTGTTTCAGCATAGAAGATACTATCTTATGGATACGTGACAACAGAAGGTCACCGTTGCCCTTTGCTGCTTGGTTCTAGAGTTACTTAGGTCATCTTATTTTTACTCAAATGCTCAAATTCAGGAAATACAAATCAGCTTTTCATTTGCCCAAATTATTTTTGCAAAACTATTTCTATGACCTGAATCTCCTAGTTCTTCAGTTCCTGGTTCAGAAAAGTCTTTCAGCATTATCACATATAAACATAGAGAGATAAATAGTATTTCTATTACCCTTTGAAAATGAAATAGAATATACATCCTCATATTTATTTCTTCATTATCCTCTACCCCAAAATTAAATTTTGAAAGGACAAGGTAATTTTCCCCCTTGATTTTGTTTACTGGCATCCTTAGAACCAAAGGTACTGACTAGTACATGATCAAGTCTGTATGTGTTTATTTAATGAGTGACTGAATGAACATCTATTCAGAGTAAGAATAAAAATATGCTCCTTCTCTATCTTTTGTTTTATAGTTTTATATAAACAATTTGTAAAATTAAAAAGTAATATTTATCTCATTAAGTATATAATTTATACAAAAGACAAAAATGTGCAAAAAATAACAAATCAGTCATCATTTTTCATTCTACCTACCTAGGCATTAGAACATCATCCCATTTTAAAGTAACTTGTATTCCTTCTTTAACGTAAACTCCTTTCTTTAAATTACTATTGTGATTTGCATGTGTAATAGTCACTTGTTTTACTTTATAGTTTAATATACATACTTAAGTTTCCAAGAAAAACATAATAGTTCTCACTTTTCTGCTCTGTCAGCGGAATCATATGACATGATTTTCTTCAGCTTCCAAAAGTAAGGTAACATAATTTCTATCATAGTGTATTTGTAAAGCAACTAAGAAGGTCAGCATACAATTATAACAGAGGAAAACAAACCAGACCCTATCTTTGTTTGGGAAAAGAAGGAAAACCTTTATGGAAATCATTTCCCCAGTGCACCTTCTAATTTTATTATTTTTATTTCTATATCTTCAGATTAAGTACTTAATTTCTTTCTGGCTCAGTATTATCATCTTTAAAGAAGAATCAATAATTATAACTACCTCACACGGTTAACGTTGAGGACTGGGTATGTATGTGTAGGTAAGGTGTTGAGAGCAAAGCTTGGGATGTTACATATATTACATAGATACTCACCTTTAGCAGCTCTTTGTCTCCCCACTTGACTATCTGCCATTCAGTTTTCTTCCTTTTTTCTTTCTTTCTCTTTCTTTTCTTTTCTTTTGTTCTTTTCTTTTATTCTTATTTTTTTGTATTGGCTATTGAACACAGGGTTTTTGTATTGAGCTATACAGCTTACTTTTTAATTTTTCTTTCTTTTTTCCAAAGATGGGGACTCACTAAGTGACTAAGTTGCACTGGTTGGGCTCAAACTGCTTGAGCACCCTAGAGTTCTGGGATTACAACTGTGCACCACCGTCTCTGGCTCAGTTTTCATTCATATAGGTTTGCTACTCCTAACAGTTTGTAGAATCATGTTCTGTAAAGACCATAACTGGTCCCCAAATGTATTGAAGTGCTTTATTATATGTTGATAATAATACTCCATTCTTCTGGATCTACCATACTGATTTTAGTAATTGTTAATATAACTTGTAAGATCCTTTTTTTCTTGTTTTGGCTCTTAAGTATAATTGTTTATCAAATTTCTTCTTTATTTCTCTGTCTTTTTCTCTCTTAATCTCTCTCTCCCTCTCCTCACATAATCATCTAGTCCTAACGTTTTAACTCCTAAGATTTATATATTAATAAAATTCAAATTTGTATCTATTCTTCTCAACATTACATAGATTTCCAACTGCCTGCTAGATATCTCAGAAAAAAGAACCTCATGTTCTTCACATCTACCACAAACTTGGTTATCAAGCTGCACTGCATTCTGTGTTCAATCATGAGAGATTATATCACGGATTGCTTACTCCATATTGAACAGTTTTCCACCTTTATTTGTGTTATTGTATATCCAGAACATGTCATGAAATGTTTCTCTATTGATTTATTAGAGGCATTGTCACTTGTGTTTCCACAAACACCTATGACTCTTCCTCCGTGCTATATTAATATAAATACCAATGCATAGGTTGTACAACTAACACTAAAACCCTCAGGAATTCTGTTTTTCTTGTGGTATGTTCTTACCAGTATTGCACCATTATTTTTATATTCTCACTGCTTCCTCTGTATCTTTGCCTTTGTTGCACAAGTAGACACATAGCTAACTTTGATACTTCCAATAATATCATAAGCTCAAGTTTCTTTCTTCTGGTTTTTTGCTGTGCCTAAAATATGTTTCCTGATTCCTCCACATCCTCTTTTATGGGTGTGTGCAAATTAAATATTACTTACTAACTCCATGAGAATGAGAGAATCTTTTATAAAGTTTTCAAAGTGTAATAATACTCTGACTGGGAATACAAGAACTGTATTTATGTAATCGTGCAAGGGAAAAATGGGTTGATGTTCATAAAACTCTTTTGATACTCAGACAATTTTAATTTAAAAGTAGGAAAATGGAGATTAAAATTAATGAGGGAGTGAGGCTTCATGTAATTCTGTTAAACAGTTTAACACAAAAGCTAGCAGAAATATGGAAAGAGGGTACCAGCGGGAGCGATAGAAGGAAAAGTTGTAAATCAGTCTGAGAAAAAGAAAAGAGAAACACAAGAGTACTCTTTTAGAGGAAATGAGAATCACATAGTTCCATCATTTGATAGATTAAAGCAATCAAAGAGATGGAAATTGCCAAATGCAGTCATTTGATAGATTCGAGGAATCACAATAAAGACATAAAGGTAAATTTGTATTTCTCCTGAGAGCAGTCAAAGTGGATTATTAGGGACTCCCATTGCTGTTAAATATTATGTTGACTTTAATTTTTCCCTAGGTGCCTGCCAATGTGTCTTTTCTGAGCACAGAAAGAGCAAAGTTACTTCTAGATGTTTTTTTCCAAACTGCCTGAAACTCAAAACTGTATTACTCTCTAGGAGTGAATAGCCATTTTCGGACTTAGTAATTGCTACAGTAGCAATAGAATTTTCACTATCCACATGAAATAAATTGAGTGAAAGTTGAACAAAACTCTCTGGTACCAGTAGTGGACTAGTAAACGAATAGAATACTTTCATTTTATTAGTGCATTTATTTAATAACTATTACGTCTACCATGGTACTACTTTAGTCTGTTATATGTACAAACTGTGTTAAAATAAATTTGATCAAGGGTTTAAATAACAAGTGATTTTCAAGATTTTCTTGATTCTTGAACCCCTTTAGCTTTTCTCTGGACTTTTCACTATGAATTTTTAATATTGGCAATATATTGAAGTTCTTTTTATATCAATAATACCTGATGTTGAAATTCTTTTATATCACATATAAGATGTATTTATAGGAATCAAAATATTATTAGTAAATTGTAATTATACTTTATTTTAAATTAGTTGGCATTACATTAATAACTGTTATTTACATAGAACTCATAGGAAACAGTTAAACAATACCTTCAGTTCCTATTGTAGCCAGGGAAATGTTGCTGATTGGAATTTAAAAATCTTGCAGTATCAACGACTTTCATACTTCAGGAAGATTTTATGAGGTCATACTTGTCCTGAAAGCAGTCTTTTGCTTTTCACAAGATAATGTAGAATATAAAACTGCTAACAGTACAGGACAGAACAAAAGCCATGAAGATAAACACAACCACAGTGCCAAGATTTAGAAAGAACATAGTAATTCTAAGATAAAAAAACTAAAATTACATGAATTTTCTGATCACAAAAATTTTCTTCTACATCTGCTGCTCTACAAGGAGAGTTTCACAGAAGAATATAAACTTTCATAAAAATAATAATGTAATTTCAAATTTCAAAATTGTTCAATTGCAAAATGGTCAGATTTTTTAAGAGTTGGTAAGAAAAGTTTTATGAGCAGAGGCAAAAATTCATGTGCACATTAACATGAACAAAAGAAGTAATCAGATTATGACAAATATGCAAGTTTAAAATAGGAAGAAGACACATGTCAACTACATGGGAATGCATTTTTTACAAATATTTACACAGAAGCATTAAACATGTCCATAGGTACTATATATTAAAATAAGTATGATTAATGTTTAGTTCTATCGGTATGGTTCTTCTTTATTACCAGATCCATAAATCACATCATATCCTTTATTAAGTACACTGAATTGAAAAATATTGATATCTTGACCAAGTCAACTTGATGCAAGATTTTACTGTCATAATCTCCATCTGCGCAAGCAGATCCCATAGCCTCATATCCTGGTAAGGCTTTTCCCAATCAGCGCATTTTGCTTCAATTTAGTTCAAACATATCTTTATCTTTGGTATTAGATGGGGAGATGATGAGTTTTCATACTTCATATAAAGTGGTATACCTGCATATATGAGTACACTATGTATATGCTGTTATTTTTCTCATGAGTTTTTCCTATAACTATTCAATCAATTGTATAAACTTGTTTTTCCATGACCAGTATGGAGGATTTGGTGCTAGTAGAGATTTGAGCAAATCCACTCTCTTTTCATATTTGCAATTGTAAGGAATATGATTAATATATTTTTAAACATATGGAATAAAAGTTCCCTAATTAAACTCTATTTACTTACATCTTTGCTCGTAAGTAAAGTCTAATTGTAATATCTATATTTCCAGTGTGTAACATCATTGGAAAGCATTTATATTGATGTCATAGATAGGAATTAATTCAAGGTATGAAGCTAAATAACTGGCCCAAACTGAAGCAATTTACCCTAACCCTAAGCCTAACCAACTGTTCAATGTTGTCAGTCTTAGGATTAAAATTTATATCTACATGCTATCATACTATCCTTAATCTTCTGTGACATGAACTTCACACATTTAATAGAAAATAATGAATTTTCTGTGGTTTTCTAATATTTGAATGCTATTTCACAGTAAACATTCACCATATTTAATTTCACCATACGAAAGTTAATGAGCATACAGATAACTTTTAGTTGCTGCCCAGTGCTCTGATGAATAATTTTGTACAGACATTTTGAATACATTTTTTGTAGCATAACTTTTTAGAAGGGCATTACTGTTTTAAAAATGTATATACATTTTAATCAACCCCTTCAAGGGCTTTGTTTTCATACTTTTTTTCAGCCAAACTAGATATTATCAATTATTTCTATAGTTTTGAAAAGGTAAATTTAAACAAGATTTCAAAAAAGTGAAGCCATTAAAAACAGCATTGTAGTTTTTACTGACTTGTAATTTTTTGACAATGTTTGAGATTGGGCACTCATTTGTATATATTGTAACAGTTTGCATCTTTCTTTCATTGAGTTAGTTGATATATGTGTTTCCAATTTATGTTAGTTCAATGCTCTCTTATTGTTTTGAAAACTCTATATTTTGCATGCTAATCTATTTCCTTTGTACATCCATAAATGCACATCACTAATATTTCCCACTTAGTCTATGTTGCAACTTTATTCAATAAATATTATGTTAACTCTATTCTTACTAAGTTAAATTTGTCAGTCATTTTTTTGTGTTTGAGGTATACATCTTTGTTTCAGAATTGGGATATAAAAAAATCTCTTGATGGTGATAGTAACCAACATAGGTGAATTTATTCACCCCAAGTGGACTTGTTCACATTAAGTGGTTTGGGGGAGGATTTGGGATGGCACTCATCATGTGAAAAAGGACCCATGATTAGACATCACATGGTACATTCAAGTTGAAGAGTAATCACTTGATGTTACAGTTTAAAATGTGGGGTAAGCAGTGGCAGTAGATGGGTTAAAAAGAAAAGATAAGCAGGAGATAAATCAATGAAGGATACATGAGCAATAGTAAGGTAGTTGGAAACATAACTCATAATAAGCAGAAACTCCATGTGGAGATCCGGAAAAGTTCAATTTGCCTTATACCAGAAGATTCTGATCATTTCCAGAAGGATGACTTATATTCAGGGTAAAGTGATGACCTCAGGAAAAGAAGATGATTATCCAAAACTAAAGTGTTACTAATCAAAAATGAAAGTCAAATAATCAAATGTTCCTTTCTACAGACTTGACTAAATTTAAAAATAAGTAAAATCAAACAAAAAGCTTAGTCTTTTTTTACATTCTTTACTCTACCAAAAATTATATTTGCCGATGTCTTTGGGTCCTGATTTTGAAGGTGGTATATTCATATAAATTTTTAAAAATTACATTTATTTGATAGTAATATGCACAAAGCTAAAATCACTATTGGAAATATTTTAGTATCAGTGTTTGGACAAGTTATGTTTCTTGTACTTATAACATTCTGCATAAATTTGTGTACTTGTATTTGCTTTATAAATAAAGGTCTATAAATTTAAGGTAAATTTTTCTTGATCATTAATTTAAGGGAAACTAGAATTTCTCAATTTTCATTGTATCACACATACTTTTAAAATACCTTTAATATGAAGACACAATGTGAAATAGGTTTTGTAATTATTTGACAAGATGTAAAATAAAACTCATGGAAAACTATAGCTATTGGATTTTAACCAAGAACTTCTTTTATAAAATAAATTATTTGACCTAACCAAGACACTCGTTTACCTGGAATTTAAAGGTTAAACTTTAACACTCAAAATCTAATACATTCACCTAGGGACAGCAGTTAAAAATTATAAATTATGTAATCTCATTTTCAGTTTCACAAATGACCATTTTAGATTTTCAAAAAGATATTTCTACCTCTTTAAACATGTGAGCCTTTTGAGAATTTGAATAATTGTTGTATCCTTTTTCAAATTTACTAATTATAAAAAAAGTAAAGATGAACTTCACTACATTGTCATTTGCAACCAGGGAAACAATGTTACAAACACAAAAAACTTAATTTATGAATTTGGTAATAGCTTATAGCACAATATATGCAAACTAGAAGTTAATTGTATGTGAGCATGAATGGGGAATTTTAAACCTTATTCTTAAATTGTTTTCCATGTGATTATTCATAGTATATGCAATATTTACATAAAATATACCAGCATATTATTAAGTGATAATTTTTACTGGCTTATTTTCTTATTAATTCAGCAGGAGGCAAATATCATCTACAGAATTAATATATCTTCACGTGAACTTGTAAAATCATGTAGCTGAAATTACCTTCATGACTTACAGCACTAAGTGCTTTCGTCATTACTGACATTTTCCCTTTCCGAGTCTTCTCTGGTGTGTTTGGCTGTTTGTGTCTCAATTTGATTGGTAGAACATCAGTTTCCTCCTTGTCATGAGGTGTATCCTAATTAAATGAAATTTATTGCACTAGAAATGAATAACAGCATATAAATAGTTTGTCTTAAAATAAATCATGCATAGCCTACACAACAGAGGAATGTTTTAGAGCTTAATGTTTTCTGTTTTAATTGATGACATTTATCTGAATTTTTAAATTTGCATGAAATATGCATGAATGTATTTTCCTTTTTAAGTAAACAGTTTTTATATTAATTTTAACTTGACCTGAATGATACTAGTAAACTATTGCTGTACCTTGTAGCAGTTTAGTTTTACTTACGTGAAATATTTTTCCATATAATGGAGCTAGATAGATACATTTTATATTTAAAAGGCGGTAACAATTTAAGTACTATTTAGAGTTTCAGGTTCTCTCCTAATGACTCTTTTCCCTTGACACATTTTTAAATAAATCTCTAATTAAGATCTTACCAGGATATGAGTTGAGTAAAGGAGAAACTAAAAATATAATTAAATTTAAGTCTAATAGCCATTCACCTTTTAAATGTTGACCCCAGCAGTTTAATGTTGAAATTTCTCTGACCTACTTATTTTATGTTTTAAATGCTCATATAACATGGTATTTGATAAAGAATAATGTAAATAATGATGTGAATGTAAACTGCAATGAAACAACGTTACCTCATATTTTCATGAGTCAAGGAACAATGGAAAACATGAAAGGCCCTTTTTATGCTTATTTATTGTCCACACAGAATTACAGAAGTAATCAGGAAGATGATTAATTTATGTCATCTCCCTTCCATCTAGTTCCAAAATAAAGTGGTAGACTTACTTGTTGGATTGAACCTGGACATTTTGCTTAGAATTTGAACTGAAAAGAATGCAAATATAATTGAAACATGTACTTTAGAGTGAGTAAACAAAACTTGGAAAACAACTTAAGTGAGATAGAAAAAATATTACCTGATTGCTCAAGGAAAGGATATTTCTGGAGATAAGGATGGAGAAAACAAGATGAAGGTAACACTTGGAGTGATCTTGAATGAATAGTAAGACATTTAAGTATATTTAGCTAGTGAAATGTATAAAATCAAGAGAGAACAATTCTTTAATATTAAAAGCAAAGATAATCCCCAAATTTGCAGATGGCAAGAAAACATTTGGTGACAGAAATGTTAGAGATAAAGCAAAGAAAATAATTATTAGCTAGTGAGAAATCCTTCAGCATATAAATTTGAGTATAAATCACAGTACTAAGAGGTAAATTACTCTTTGACATGGGAAGGGGGATTCCACTTTCCACTTTAGAACAAAAATGTCTAAGTCATCTATTTCCACATCTCTTAATCAAGAGACAAGAACACCTGAGGAAATAGAAAGTCAAGGTAGAACCCTCCACTGTATACATGAAAATTTCCCAAAATAAATATTATTTTCATTCATTCAGAGAAGATTAATTATGTCATACCTGAACCATACCACCTAGGTTTAGGAAAATCTCTAAATATTTTATGGTTTCAGTTTATGACCTCTTTACACTTCCAATGAACACTTGACATTTTCCTTTGACTCAACCCAAATGTTATCAAATCAAAATGGGAAAATGAGTTATTCAGTGAGACATGAAATGGAAAGAAATTTTCTTATATGTTTTCAAAATACTTTTCTAATACATGTCACATAAAAATTTATTTCTTGCTGCCTGCTGCTTTTTAATTTAATTAATGTTTTCTTGGAATTAATGACCCTTTTTTCTTTTAGTGATCATGTTTGTCCACAGTAAAAGCCATCAGATCTCTCTCAGAGCAATCAGGGTTTCTGCTAATAGAATTGCAATATATTTGGTTTATATATTCGACTCTAAAGAATTTGCTATATACTTTGAGTCATTATGTGAAGTGTTTAGAAGGCACAGCCTTATTACTTACCAGATGAAACTCAGTAAAACCAACATTGTTAGAGCTGATTTAGTATGCGTATTTTTGTGAAGTGTGGGAATGTACAGCTCACACCAATTTCTGTGTATTTATTTTAGCTGCAACAAGAGAAGTCACAAGAAATGTTTTTCAAGGCAATTTCTATTTTACCCATTTAAGTTGTAATAATTTTCCCTTATCTGTGGTTTGGCTTTCCACTACTCTGTAGTTATCTATGAATAACTGTAATATAAAAATTTTATCATGTACAATGAAGAATTAAATTACACACACAGACACAGAGAACATTTGTATTTTTACAGTATATTGTTATAATTGTTCAATTTTTAATTTTATCATTTCTTATTAATATTTTATCACAGTCATGCATATAGGTTAATATGCAGTATATATAAGTATAGAACTATCCACAGGCACCTGGAGTTTTTCAAAGAATTTACCACAGATGAGAAGAAGCTATTGACTGACCAAAACTTCCTAGATAGATAAAAATGATATAGAAACAGAATAAATAGTAAAATATACAAAGTAAACTCCTTGGGAAGTCTAATAGAGATTTTTGTCAATCCCATGCAAATTGAGACTATTTCCTTCTTTCTTTGAAACAGGAAAGGGGTACAACCACCATGTTTATAGTGATAAAACATCTGTATATTTTATTTAATGATCTAAGATGTTTTAATTTAAAGACACAGCATTTGTACTGTTGGATTTACTGAAGTACAACAGACAACTAGATAAAACATTTTCCACCTTAAAAACATTCAGAACAAAATCAAAGTGAGAGTTACTAGTAACTTCTATTATATGATTAATATTCAAATAAGTGTGTGTGTGTGTGTGTGTGTGTGTGTGTGTGTGTGTGTTACTGAGCATTGAATCCAGGGCATTCACACTGAACTACATTACCAGATGTTTTCTAACATTTTGAGACAAGAATCACTAAATTGTTAAACAGCCCAGGCTGGGCTAAAATTTCTTATCCTCTTCTCACAGCCTCCTAGAGTACTGAGATTACAGGTGTGCACTCCTATGTTGGCCTTCAAGTTATGTTTCTATGTTAAAATGTGTTTACATTTTTAATATTAAGTGAAATTGAGATAGCTATAATGACGATGATTAGAAATAATTGCCCAGGGAAAAGAATAAATGATAAAAGTAGTGAAAGAAATAGTGAACACATCTAGTGAAGACACAGCTAAAAAATTAGAGGAACAAAGCAAGCAGATAGAATCCCTGAATGAACACTATAAGAAACAAACAGAATACATAAAGCAGATTCAAACAGATATACAGGAAATCAATAATTTGATTGAAAGCTATGCAAACCATCTCAATAAAAGTGAAGATAGAATTTCAGACCTTGAAGATAAGATCATAGCTAGTGAACAGGAAAGGAAAGATCTTTTAAAAATAACAAGAAACCAGGAAATAATAATTCAACATGATGCAAAGAAAAATAACATAAGATTAATAGGGATAAATGAAAAAGAAGGGGACAGCCCAAATGATATCAAGAGGATGTTTATAGAAGTAATAGCTGAAAACTTCCCAAATATGAGAATGGAAACTGACATTTGGATTAGTGAAGGATATAGAACTCCAAACAGCCATACCAAAATAAAACTACACCCAGCACATAATAATCACCATCCAAGAAACTCACCATAAGCACAGAATACTAAAAGCTGTTGGAGAGAAAAGACAGATCACCTATAAAGGAAAACCTATCAGAATCACAGCAGACTTCTCAACACAAAAATGAAGTTGAGAAGAGCATGGAGTGAAGTATTTCAAACACTAAAGGAAAACCACTTACAACCCAGCAAAACTGTCCTTCAAAATGAATGGAGAAATAAGATACTACCATGACAAAGAACAGCTGAAAAACTTCATGAACAACAAACCAACCCTACAAAGAATACTGAAAGATATTCTAGATACACATAGGATAAAACCACCAAGAAAGGCAGACAATTAAATAGAATGGAAAAGCTAAAGATACAACAGCAGAAAGATAACATGTCAACAAAAAACCAATATATAACAGTTATAACCACTAATGTAAATGGTCTCAACTCACCAATCAAAAGAAACAGACTGGCAGAATGGATCAAGAAACAACATCCAACCATATGCTGTCTACAAGAAACCCGT
>PVJX010013415.1:0-21500 GCA_004027295.1 Dolichotis patagonum | reverse complement strand
AACCCATAGACTGAAAGTCAAAGGATGTAAAACAATACTTCACGCAACGGGAAACCAAAAAAAAAAAAAAAAAAAAAAAAAAAAAAAAAAAAAAAAAAAAAAAAAAAAAAAAGCAGCAGTAGCAATCCTGTTTGCAGATAATGTGAACTTCAAATCAAGAATTATCCAAAGAGATGAAGAAGGTCACTACATACTAGTTAGGGGAAAACTTCAAGAGGAAGAGATAACAACCTTAAATATATATGCACCAAATTCCAGAGCACACAGATATACAAAGCAAATATTAACAGAAATGAAAAGTCAAATAAGCAATAAGACAGTTACAACAGGAGATTTTAACACGCCATTGACACAGAGGGACAGATCAACTAGACAGAAAATCAGCAAAGACATAACAGAACTGAATCACACCTGTGAACAAATGGACTTGATAGACGTATATAGAGTTTTCCATCCAACAACATCAGAATATACATTCTTTTCAGCAGTACATGGTACATTCTTTAAAATAGACCATAAACTAGCCCACAGAATATATTTAAGTAAATGCAAAAGAATTGAAATTATCCCATGCATGTTATCAGATCATAGTGCCTTGAAATTAGAAATTAATGATAAAAGCAACTGCAAAAACCTCACAAACACATGGAAACTGAGTAATACACTCTTGAGCAATCAGTGGTTCACAGCAGAAATTAAAGAAGAAATTAAACAATATCTACAAGCAAATGAAAATACAAACACAACTTATTGGAATTTGTGGGATGCAATGAAAGCAGTCCTGAGAGGAAAATTTATTGCATTGAGTTCCCACATCAGGAAGACAGAATGAACACCAATAAAAAACCTGATGCTACAACTCAAACATCTAAAAAAAGAAAAGCAAGCCAAGCCCAAAGCCAAAAGAAGGGAGTAAATTATAAGGATTAGAGCAGAAATTAAAGCAATAGAGACTAAGAAAACAGTACAAAGGATCAATGAATCAAAGAGTTGGTTCTTTGAAAGAATAAATAAAATTGATAAGCCCCTGGCCAACCTTATTAAAAAAGGAAACAAAAAACTCAAATTCATGCAATAAGGAATGAAAAACGTGAAATCACTACAGACAGAAGATCATCAACATCTATTTTGAAAAATAATACTCGCATAGATTCGATAACACAGAAGAAATAGACAGATCCCTAGATACAAATGAACAACCAAAGTTGTATCAGGAAGATGTAAAAATGCTGAACAACCCAATTTCTATTACTGAAATTGAAAATGTAATTAAGTCCTTGCCAACAAAGAGCCCAGGCCCAGATGGATTCACTGCAGCATTCTATAAGAAATACAAAGAAGACTTAATTCCGACACTCCTGAAACTAAATGAAATTGAAAGGGAAGCAATTCTTCCTAAGTCATTCCTGGAAGCAAGTATTACTCTAGTACCAAAGCCAGAGAAAGAGCTCAACTAAAAAAGAGAACTATAGGCCAATGTCCCTAATGAACATAGATGCAAAAATTCTCAATAAAATATTAGCAAACAGAATACAGAAAATATTATTCACCCTGACCAAGTGGGATTCACCCCAAAAAATGCAGGGATGGTTCAACATACGTAAATCAATAAATGTAATCCACCATATAAATAGAGCCAAAAGTAAGAACCACATAATCATCTCTATAGATGCAGAAAAAGCTTTTGATAAGGCTCAACACTCATGAATGATAAGAACCTTACAGAGAATTGGAATAGATGGTCTTTACCTCAATATGATAATGGTCATCTATGACAAACCTACAGCCAGCATCATATTAAATGGCCAAAAACTGAAAGTCTTTACCTTAAAATCAGGTACAAGACAAGGATGTCCCCTATCACTGCTCCTATTCAACATAGTACTGGAAATACTAGCCAGAGCAATTAGACAAAAGAGAGAAATAAAAGGAGTGAAGATAGGAAAGGAAGAAGTTAAATTATCATTATTTGAAGATGACATAATACTTTATATAGAAGACCCCCAAAACTGCATTGAAAAACTCCTAGATATAATAAATAAATTCAGCAAGGAAGCTGGATACAAAGTCAATACTCAAAAATCAATAGCATTCTTATACACTAACAACAAAATACTGAGAGACAAGTAAGAGAAGCCACACCATTCACACTAGCATCCAAAAAAAAAGAAATACTTAGGAATTAATCTAATGAAAGAAGTAAATAGTTATACAAAGAAAATTATAATGCTCTGAAAAAGGAAATCAAAGAGTGCCTCAGAAAATGGAAAATCATCCCCTGTTCATGGATAGGAAGAACAAACATTGTGAAAATGGCCATTCTCCCAAAATTACTATACAGATTCAATGCAATCCCAATCAAGATACCACTAACATACCTCATAGATCTAGGGAAAATCAATCCTAAAATTCATCTGGAACCAGAAGAGACCCAGAATAGCAAAGGAAATTCAAAGCAGCAAAGGCAAGGCAGGAGGCATCACAATCCCTGATTTGAAATTATTCTACAAAGCTACAGTAATAAAATCAACATGTTACTACAATAAAAACAGACCTGAAGATCAATGGAATAGATTGGAAGATACAACCACAACCACAAGCTCACTCAACCACCTTATCTTTGATAAAGGGGCCAAACATGCTTGCTGGAAGAGTGACAGTCTCTTTAATAAATGGTGCTGGAAAAATTGGCTATCCATATGCAGAAGACTAAAACTAGACCCATGCCTATCACCATGTACTAAGTTAAAATCTAAATGGATCAAAGATCTAAATCTTAAAACAGAAACACTAAATCTGTTGGAAGACAAAGTAAGGCAAAAACCTCAAAGATATAGGGGTAGGTAGAGAATTCATGAACAAGAATCAAATTGCACAGGAAATACTTCCCAGAATTAATAACCAGGACCATAACTTATTAAAGAGTTTCTGCATGTTGAAAGAGATTTCCAGCAGAGTGAAAAGAAAACCCACAAATTTGGGAAAAAATCTTAATGGATTGTCTCTCAGACAAAGGACTTCTGTCTAGAACTTACAAAGTATTTTAAAAACTCAGACCTTCAAAATTCAAAGACCCAATCCAAAAATGGGCATCTGAAATGAATACACAGTTCTCAGATGAAGAAATATGAATGGCAAATAAATACATGAAAAAAATGTTCGTCATCATTAGTCATGAGAGAAATGGAAATTAAAACCACACTGAGATTCCATCTCACCCCAGAAAGAATGGCCAGGAAAAAACAAAAAAACCTACCAACAACAAGTGCTGGAGAGGCTGTGGGGAAAAAGGAATTCTGCAATGTTGGTGGGAGTATAGACTGGTGCAACGACTGTGGAGGTCAGTCTGGAGATTCCTCAAAAAGCTGGGTTTGGAAGAACCATTTGACCCAGCTATTCCACCTCTAGGCATATTCCCAGAAGATCTGAAAACATCATACCACAGTGATATATGTGCCATGTTTATAGCAGCACAATTTGTAATAGCCAGATCTTGGAAACAACCTAAGTGCCTATCAACTGAGGAATGGATAAAAAAGTTGTGGCATTTTTATACAATGTAGTACTACTCAGATATCAAAAATGATCACATTGAGATATTTAAAATAAATGGACACAACTTGAGACCATACTGATAAGCAAAATAAACCAAACTCACATGTGTAAATACCATATAATCTCCCTAGTATGAGAGTTGGTGAGAGTATATAAGATTTTATGATAATCTTGATTCCCCATTTCATTGCTTTGAAGCCTTTCAATGTTTTTATTCATCAGTTGGAATGGTTTTATTCTGTTTTATTTGACTTTATTATGTGTGATGGTATGAAAAACTGTTTTGAAGGAAACAAAACACTATGGCAGCCATTGCTGATTTAATATCATCTTCCTTAGAAATCCTACTATTCTTCTAGTCTACTATTACCATCGGTTCTATCATGTTGTGTCTTATTGGGATTTTAATATATGTGACAGTATAAACATATCTTTTTATTGAAAATGAGATATTATAGTAGCCATTAATCATAGTTATTCGGTTCAGAATGTCCTGTAATTCTTTCATTCTCTTGAATGGTTTTATACTATTGTGTTATGTTTGTTATTATTGTATTTGAAACTATGCTCAACTATAGCAGAGAAAGATATATTTTGATAGCTACTGTTAATGTCTGGTTGTCTTATTGTAAAGTGTTGGGTTGCTTATGTTGTTCTGTTCTGATCTGCTTTGTTCTGCCCTCTTTTGTTTTATTCTCCTTAAAATAAAAATAAAAAGTAAAATTATTTTAAGATTAACGGAAAGAAAATATGTGTAAAATAAAAACATTATTTCCATCAAAAGCAATACTGGTCACTTCTGCAACAAAAAGTACAGTAACTTTCAGGTTTCTGGGAATGTTTATCACCATCCTGTGAATGGAGATTCAATTTTGGATGAATTCACATTTAAACTCTCCCTGTCATGAAATCTTAAGCATTTAACTCTTTTCAAGCCACATGTGAGAAAAAGGAATAATTTGATATAAAATTTAAGCTTTTGATTAGTGTCCAGGGCATAGCTTCTCATCTTACCGAGCTGTCATAGGAATTAGAGGGATCTCTGCAGATATAAGTGTAGAGTATCTGGTAACCACCAAATAAGAGTATGCATGAGTTTCAGCATAGAGTTTTATTTCAGAATTATCACCTAGTAATTAGGAAAAAAAGCTTAAAACAAGAATTGAGTTCTAACAATAAATTAATTCCCAAAGATTTTTTTTCATGGAACAATATTCAAGACTTAATTCATGTGTCAAATTTTCCCATCCTTCCTGTATATAACTGTGTCCTCTAACTCTAAAGCACTATTAATCTTACATTTCATTTTTTTCATGTCAGCTATCACTATTCGTTATTAGCATTATCCAGGTATTTGCTATTTAATGTTTGCCTCCCCCTTCTAGTATAAATTTTGCTGATATTGCCTTGCAAAAATTATGTAACAAATTTATGTAACAAATAATAGTTGAATAAAATTAGCATGTCACAAAAGGTTAATAATGAGTTTTCAGAGGCAGATAATCAGTGCTAATATTTATTGTGTACATATTATGTACCAAGAATTATTGCAAGCAATAATTTGCAATAATAATACACACAATTATTGCAAGCAATATTTGTGTGTATTGATGTATATTTAGGGGATAAATACATACAGATATATATTCTAACAAAATCATGTAGTGAATACTATTATTAGCCACACTTTACAAAAGATAGGGGAAATACAATGGAATAATAAATTGACAAATACCGCAAAATAAGTAAATATGGAACACAAATGGGACCAAATTGACTACATAGCCTGTGTGTTATGCTGTTCTGGTATACTTTTGCTTCTGTTGTCAGAAATATTATTTATGTTCTTTAAAAATTTACAATTACAAGATGGTGGTAAAGGATTGAGGATAATTTGGTGGCAGATTACCTGCATAGCAGACATGAGGTTCAGAGTTCAATTTCTGATATAAAAAAAAGACATTGGCAAAAAAATCAATAACTAAACAGTTAACAATTAAATAATTAGTCATGTTACCAATTAAAACTATTCAATTTTTAAACCTACAGAAAATAGCACTTCATCCTAAAATTTTTCACTGTTAATGATGGGAAAATTGTCTTTCAATATTAAAAATTCTGAGAGGAAAGCCTGATAAATCAATTGTTTGTTTACTTTATGAAAAATTCTTTAAATGATTGTAAATTCTCTAAGAACACCGCTTATTGTCACATCATTGAAGAATTTAAATGTGAGCCAAAATCTTTAGATTAATACTAGAAAGACAAATCTTGATGGCAAATAATGGTTTTAGATCCAACTTGGGTATTTATAAGCTTTTGTATTACCTACGTCAATCATTTTGAGCCTCTTCCAGATTCATTTTTCTTATCTTTAAAATGGACATAGTAGAGAAATTAGAGAAACAATACTGTTCACAGTAGCATCAAGAAAAATGGAATATTTAGGAATTAATCTAACCAAGGAAGTAAAACCTCTATAATGAAAATATAGTACCTTGAAAAAGGAAATTAAAGAGAACATCAGAAAGCAGACAGGATCCCTTGCTTTTGAAAAGACAGAAGAAATATAGTTGTATCAGTTACCTTTCTCTTGTGGCTGGGACAAAATGTCTGGCACCCCAAGTGAAGGAAGGAAAGGTTTCTTTAGCTTACAGTTCGTGGAGGTTTTAATCCATAATCATTTGGTTCCAAGTCAGGGTCGCATGGCACTTGAAGTACTTGAAGAACTTGAAGTACTTGAAGGCCAAAAAAAATGGAGAAGAACAAGCTCAAACAATCTCTGCCCCCTCTTCTCACACAAGCTCAGGATATTTACAAAGTAAGGATCCTGGCAACCTGCTGAGTCTCTTAGTTAAACTTCTAAGCTCCTCCAATTGACACAGTGTATCATCTATAGCAATCCATCCCTTGTCCACGTGGCAACCAGACACATTTCTTTAAAGCAGCTACCAGACATAATACATGCTTAACATTTCATAATTTAACATTATAACACAGGTTTAACAATCCTTAAGAGCCAGCATTAAGTCTATCTACATAATACATTAGAAACATAACATTTTGTCCTTGGCCCCCAAAAGATTAATGCACATCCTTTTGTGCAAAATGCATTTTGCCCTTCTGCAAGAGTTGCCAAAATCCTAAGAGTTCCAGCATTGCTGAAAAGTTCAAATCCTAAGTTTCCTCTGAAATGTAGGGTCAATCTTAGCTGCAATCATCTGTATGAATGAAAACAAAGTTAAGCATTTCCCACATGAAATGGCACAAGATAAATATTTTTATTCCAAAAGTTACAAACAGGAGGGTGTAAAGTATTGGAACAGAAGAAGGTCCAAAATCCAGTAGAGCAAACATTAAGTCCTGTATTTTCAGGACCAGCATCTGAAACAATCTGTTGCAAATTATGAGCTACAAAATTCTTGAGTGACTCCACCACTATGGCACTTCTGGTGGTTGTAGCTCCCAAAAGTTCCCTCTTAGGCCCACTTTGCTCTTGACTTGCATCTTCCCTTAGACAATTCAATTTCCTGGATTTTTCAAACTCCTGGAGTCTCCAGCGCACCTTTGGTTTATCCCTCACAGCTTCACACACTGCTGTCTCAGGGGCACACTGTCTGGCCTCCCAGCCTGACATAGGAGTGGGAGCCTTTTTAACCTCAGAACTCTTACACCATGTATGAACCTAAAACCAGCACCATGTGGCTGATGCTAAGGTCTGCCACCAGCTGAAACAGTAGCCCGGCTGTCTTCTCCTTTGGCTATAAGGGTTGGGTGCCTGGATTGCTCAGCACCCTGAATCCAATTCTGAGGAACAAATATTCTACATTATCACCATTCTGGAACATGATGTGCCCTCTGCCATTCCGAAATAGTGTGTTCTGTAGCTTTAACCTCAAAGAATCTTTCACTTTTGCAGTTTTGAGGCTGCAAGGATTCAAGACTTGCTGCTTTTCATGTCTTCAGGCCATGTTTTCTATTCTCCTGTTCCTTCTCAACAATTGAGATTTCCTCAGCTCTGACTTTGCAGTACACAGCTTTATTGAAGCTTCCTTTCTGGCCAAACTCACAATGCTTTAAATCATTCTCCTAAACTCTATGCTCTTGATTTGCAACACAAATTTGACTACAAGCCCCTAACAATAACCATACCGCAGCCTCTACATTTGATTGCTTTGAAATTTCCTTTGCCAGATTATTTATCCCATTGCATTTAATCTTAGTCTCAGGCAAAGTCTCTGGACATGAAAAAATTCAGACAAACTTTCTGCCAAGTCATGACACACATTATCTGGAGTCTATCACCTAATGCAGTCCTTCTTCCAAGCAGAAACCTCCTGAGCCTGGTCTTTGCTGGCTTTCTGGTCTTCTGAACACTGACCAGAATCACCCACATAGAACAGTCTAAGGCTTTGCAGCTCTATGATTTAAGGTGACATCGCTGAACCTTTCCAAACTCTTCCCACAAGCTATATCCAAAGGGTCTTGGACCACACGGTCAGGTATAGTCACAGCAATGACTCAACTCCACTGGTGTCAAATTCTGTGTCAGTTCCTTTTCTCTAACTGCTACAACAAAATTCTCAGCACCCCAAATGAAAGAAGCAAATGGTTTATTTAGCTTACAGTTTGTGGGGGTTTCAGTCCATAATCAATTGGTTCCAAGGCAGGATTGCATGGCACTAAGGCAACACTTCAACACAGCAGCCAGCAAAAGCGGCCAGAACAAATGAGGGAAAAACAAGCCTCTCCTCTGCCTTATATTGTAAGCAGCTATCCTCCCCACCACCCCAAGGTGGATGTAGCACTCACACCATCTCTGTTCTCTTCTCTTGCACAAGCTCAGAATATTTACAAAGTAAGGATCCTGGTTCCCTGGTGAGTCTCTCAGTTAAACTTCTAAACTCCTCAAGTTTACAAAGTGTATCAACCATAACAGTAGTTAAAGCTGCCAGGTTTACAAAACCGTCATACAGATTTAACATAATCTCAATCAAAATACAGACAATGCTCCTTACAGAACTGAAGAAAGAAATCCTGAAATTTATATGGAATCAGAAAAGATCCAGAATAGCAAAAGCCATTTTGGCCAAAAAGGGACAGGAAGGTGGTACTACGATCCTGGACACCAACTTAAACTATGAAGCTACAGCAAGTGAAAAAAAATTAGTATTGACATAAAAATCAGACTTGTGTGAATCAATAGAATAAAATTTAAGATAGAGAAACAACTCCAGTCATAGTCAGCTATGCTATTTGTGACAACAGGATCAAATCTGTTTGATGGAGAAAAGATAGTCTCTCTAAAAAATAGTGCTTGTAAAATTGCCTAATCACATGCTAAAGATTGAATTTAACTTAGATCTCTCACCATGCACCAAACTAAAATCAAAACGGATCAAAGATCCCAATGTTAGAGCAGAAACAATCTACTGGCAGACAAAATAGGTAAAACTATTGAAAACATAGGTTTAGACAAGACTCTGAACATAAGCTCACTTGCAGAAGAAATAATACCAAGAATAACCAAATGGGATTATATCAAATTTAAAACTTCTGAACAGCAAAGGAAATCACCAACAGAGTGAAGAGACAACCTACAGAATGGGAAAATTTTTTTTGCCTCCTACTTTCAAATAAAGAAATAATATCTATAATTTATATCTATATAAATTATACCTATAAAAATACATATAAATAGAGCTAGGGATTTAGCTCAGCAGCATAAGTGCCTGCCTTGCAAGTGCACAGTTGTGAGTTTGATCCCTGGTACCAAAAAAAAGAGATATAAATAGATAAGAAATAATATCCATAAAAACTCAAAAACTTGGACGTCCAATTTTAAAGACCCAGTTAAAAGATGGGCATTTTAAATGAATAGAAACTTCTTAGATGAAGACATAAAAATAGCCAATATATAAAAAAATGTTCAACATCACTGGCCATTCAAGGCATACAAATTAAAACAACACTAATTCCATCTGAATCCAGGAAGAATAACTACTATAAAGAAATCAACCAATAACAAATGCTGGTAAACTATGGGAAGAAAGGAACCCTTCTCCGTTATTATTTGTGAGACTATCAACTGATGCTAACACAATAGAAATCAGTATGGAGATCATCAAAAACTAAAATTAGAAATTCCAGTTGAGCCTGGGGGTCCCCTTTCTAGGTACAGTGCTTTTCCAAGAGAGTTAGACATCTTACCACACAGTTTGTGCAGACTTGTAATAGCTAAGCTTACAAACATCCTGAATGTCCACTAACAGATGAATGGAAAAAACAATGTATATTTGTATACAATGGCGTACTACTCTGTTATGGAGGAGGACAAACGAGTCGTGTGTAGGAATATACATGTTGCTTGAGACCATAATGTTCAGTGAAGTAACTCAGACATACAAGCTTGAATATCGCATGGTTGCTCTTATATAGTAAACTTAATAGGTATATAAAGCATTAATAAGAGAAATAATAATAGAAAAAAGGGAAAGAATAAAAAGTGTTATAATCAAGGGCAGACAAGGTACCTGAAAGTGTGCTTTGTCTTATTGAAACAGTTTTACATATTTCATATGTTCTTTGGCATATTAGTATGATTTTCAAGTAGTGCATATGATAATTAACTTTATGAGAATTTATGAGATAAATAATGAATTTAATGCTGGAAAATAAGAAGGGGTGGAGGAAGGAGGAAAAAGAAGGAAGCGAAAGTGTTACAGGTACAAATCCCCGAAAGTGAATATAATTTTTATGTACTGGAAAAGTACATTAATAAAAGTAAAGCAACAACAAAATAGAAATGAAAAGAGTAAATAAGAAAGCTGCATAATGTCTAGCACGGTGTCCACAGTATCAACAAAAGATAGATAATTGTGGGTTTTCTCAGATTTTATTAGGAAAGAGTAAATGGTTTGAAATGCTTTATTACAAATTGCTTAACTGAGTTCTGCTTTGTTCTTTCAGTGTATTCACTCAGTTGAAACTGTTCAGGACCACAAAACACACAAAATTATGCACCAGAAACTTGTGGTGACTAGAAGAAACAAAACAGAGATGGCCTTTCTTTATTCTGGAAAACAGGAAACATTTCAAAAACCAAAGGTAAAAATTTTAAATTGCCTTATTAAAAATTTTGATGCCATTTGAAGGGAAAAATTATTTAATTCCATACAGAATATGCTGGGGCAGACAAATATCTTTATTTAGGCACACCATGAGGTTAGTGAGTCAATTAATTTTTAAAAGACCAGGAAGATGAGAACATAACAGCCCAGCAACAGTGGCTGTATTTGGGACTCGAGTTCCAAATTGAATTCAGATAATATTTGAATTTGAAATTGCTTTGGGAGGAAATAGTTATTTTCTTCTTACATGCAAAGTAGTGTAAATTTAATTTATACATTTAATATATTATTTTATCCATGTAGATAGTATTGGAAAAAGTCCAGAATAGAATAGAGAAGAACTGTTGGAGGTTATTATAAAAGTCCACAGTAAGAAATAATTGAAGCTTGATTTAAGGTGATAGCACTTCTATGTTAACAACAAACCTGTCAGAAATGTATATTGAAGACAGTTTCCAAGGTTTGGTAAAAGGTTACATGTACACGTAAGGGATAGAAATAGGAAAGAGAGAAAGAGAAAGAGAGACAGACAGAGACTGAAAGAGAGTGACTGAGAGAGAAAAGAGAGAGGCAGAGAGAGAGGGAGAAGGAGAGAGAGAGAGAGAAACAGAGAGAAAGAGAAAGAGAAAGAGAAAGAGAAAGAGAAAGAGAAAGAGACAGAGACAGAGAAAGAGAAAAAGACATGAGGAAAGGCGAAAAACCAACACGTTAAATTTAATATATTTAAAATAATCTGGAGTATATAAAATACTATATTTTCCCAGTCTAAGACTAGAAAAAGTTGTCTATTCTGAAGACAAAATGTTGGAGAATATTAATATACCCATCATAAATTGTTAGAGTCACTCAAATGACATAGCATCAAAACAGTATATTCAAAGGAAGTAAAATCAAAATGTTGGAGATACCTGTAACCCTCATGTTTACTGTGGCACATTTACAGTAGCCAAAATAGAGATCAACCCTCAATAAATGAATAAATATCATGACATGTAAATATATGAATGCTATGGTTGGACAGAAGGTGTAAGTTCTGTTATTTTATGGTACAGTAATAGGATTATAGTTCATAATTTGTTGTGTGTTTCAAAAAAGAACTTTGTTCTCACAACAAAGGAAAGAAAACTGGCAAAGGTGACTTGTACACCAATTACTCTAGTTTGACCAGTATAATCAGTACATATATTCTGACATTTCACATTGTTTCCCATAAACATGTATATTGACCATATGACAATAGCAGTTATGCTACAGTCAATGAAGTATAGATTGAAAAGTGAAATACTGTCGAAGATTGGAGAAATCAGACAAAGAAGAGAAAGCAGTCAATATAGAATATATTAGTTTTCTACCACTTTAGAGCTTAAGAGCATGGTGAAAATTTTCATAAGGAAGTAAAGTACATACTTCAGAATGTGCTGTATGTGAAGACACAGCGATGAAAATATTTAAAACACAGTGTTATTGAAGAATTATTGAAATACACAAAACTGTACATAATTTAAGTATATAGCTCAATGCATTTGGATATATACATTAGCCCTAGAAACTGTCACTACAATTGAAATAATAAATATATCTAATCTTTTTGGAAATTTTCTTCCACCTATTTGTATTTATTGTTCAGATAGTGTTTTTCAAAATCACAATGAGGTATTAGCTTGTATCTGTAAGATTAACTATTATTAAAAAATAACCATTGGGCATTATTTTTTTTTTGGGTACTGGGGATTGAACTCACGACCTCTAGCTTGCCATGTAGGCACTTAAGCCACTGAGCTAAATCCCCAGCCCCAGCATTGGCCATTATGTGGGGAAGCTGGACCCTGTGCACTACTGCTGAGAATTTAAAATTGTACAGCCACTGTTGAGTATAGTATGGAGATTGAACAAAATCCTTAAAATACTATATGATCCAACAATTGCACTTCTAAGTACATGTGTTAAGTAAATGAGATCAATATGTTAAAGAGGTATCTGTACTCCCACATTTATTGATGCAGTATTTGCAAAAATCATGAGGCAGAGTCCATAAGTTCATTAAAATTTAGCACAAAACAAATAAAGCAAAATTTAGTATACACCAAATTGAATGCTAGATGGTCTTACAAATGAAAGAAATCATGCTTTTATGTGACATCACTGATGAATCTGTAGTGTGCCATACTAAGTGAACTAAGGCAGTAATCAAAAGATATATGAAGCATATACTTCAGTGAAGTATCTGATATAGCTAAATACATAGAAACAGAGAAATGGTGATTTCCAGAGGCTGAGAATGGGGCACAGTGATAAGCTGTCCAACAGGTATAAGATTTTACCTGTGCACAATGAATAAATTGCAGAGATTTGTTATCTAGCATAGTACTAATGAATTAGCAATACTGTATGGGTCACTTAACAATTTGTTAAGAAAATAGTTTTCATAGTAAATGTTCTTGTTAAAAGAAAAAGAAAAAATGATTTTTTTTTTTAAATAAAAGTAGTATGTTGTTAAGAATGTCTGCTTCCAAGGTGTCATTTCTGGCATTCTCAAATGGTTGCAGGCAATAGGCATTTTATTTGTTTTTAAGGAAACTGTGTTAACTAACACCAAAAACTTTCTGAATAAAACAAGTCCAGTTTAGTTCATCATGGAGCACACATATTTGGAAAATTAAATTTGCAAGATAAAATACAGGCAATATTTGTGAGTTATATAACATGCTCAACATTACTATAACACACTTATTTAAAGGCTCATGTTTAACTTGTACTTTTTATTTTGCTTTGTTCACCAAATTTTACAAATTTAAATGTATTAAACAGTGAATGGGAAATAATGAATGGCATAGGGGATTATAGTGGTTATGTGCGGACAGAGATAAACGTTAAGGTCTTTGACTTTCCATATTTTAGACAAATGATGCTACAGGACACATGAATTGTGAAGGAAGACATGTATCTGAGTACAAGAAATAGAAGAAATACAGCGTGGAGTTCATTAAATTGAGGTCAGAAGGGCTGGAGGGTGTTCGGTTCAGTGGAGGAGGACAACTGATTTAATTGGAGGTGACATGCCAGCATATTAACATGAAGAAGATAAAGAGAAAGGAAAGAATTCTTAAAGACATGAGTGGAAATGAAAGGATTTTGCTAAATAGAGAGGCTGATTTCCAGAAGACAGAAGTGAAGTGTTCTAGAGACCATTGGGTAGTGGTCTGTGGGGCTGGAAGGAGGCCCAGCAGTTACATTTAATATCTCTTTTTAAAATAGTTTTCTCAAATATTCAAATCTCCTACACATACATATTTACTATTTAAGGATAGGTTATTTAATCATAATTAAAATACAGAAAAAATTTTCAGAGGTTAATCTTTGTTTCTAGTTTAATATCATTTTAAAGAAATGCAATCTTCACAAAATGTATTGAAAATAAACTACTATCTTTATAAATTTTAAGTTATTGAATATTTTAGCAATTCTATTGCTCTATGCTTCTCTAACGCATGTATAATTGCTGAAGAATTAACTATTGATTTTGAAATACAGAGTGATGGTTAAAAGGAGGTGAGTTAATGGATATAGTTGTATAATTACCAGTTGAATAAATCTTTTTGGACATAAAAGATAACAGATTTTACTTACTACCTTGAAAATACAGTGGTATAAGCATGGTTCTCTGCTTTGGGGTATGATTAATGAGCTCTGTCTTTGGTAGTATTAAGAACGGAGTGAAAGCTTAACTACCAAAGAACACATGCATCACTCCAAGAAGAAGCTGCACTGTGTATAATTCCCTGGGAGACTGTAGGGAATCTTAAGAAAAATAAGCTCTAAAAAGTCAATAGTTGGATGTCTTCTAGCTAGAGTAATCAAATGTGTGATGAATCACTGTACACTGAAAACTAGAAGCATATTATAGATTTTTTTTTTTAGTTTTAGGCATGAAAATAATTTATTAACCAAATAATATAGCCTGATCTGGAAACATAAGTGAAAATAATGACAGTTGAATAAATATCTTGCAGGAATTACTCAAAGATTTTAAGTAATGCTGTATCTTTCATATATTCATAATTTTTTAAAACTAAAACAGAAGAATTAAAAAACAGATTAACAGATATACATACATCAATGTATATTCATTTTATAATTTTTATATATTAAACATTTGACACATTATGAAATAGAAAATTTGAATCATGTATCTTTATACCAAATAGAATTCTATTAATAAAAAATAAAAATATCTGGATAATATATTTGCCACAATATTTGGCCACAATATGTTTTTTTCTTCAGAAAACAGACCAGTTCTGTTATGAATGACTGAGTTCTACTGATTGCATCATACGGATTGCTGCAATAACAGCAATAAAACTGAGTCAGCTATAATTTTAGTGAATCAGCTCTCTGAAACCAAATAACTCACAAAATATATCATCATATCAGATCTTTAAAAATCTCTATTGTCTATTCACACCATAAAGTTGTCAGGAGACTGGAAGCGTAATTGATACACCCTGTGACTGTGCTTTCATAGGAAGATGTCACCTACATTTGTCTTCCAATACGTACATAGTAAAGGTAATCAAACGCCCTTGTGTATGTGAATCACTCAATCACATGAAATGTAAACAGTGAATCATCAGTTTACTAAGCATGCACGTAATCTAAATGTAACCCAATTACTGATTCAACAGTAAAACTTTGCCTAAGTTCCCAGGGATGTTAACTGTTTTATTTCTTATTTGCCACTAAGAGAAAATTCAGCTACCAACTCAACCGTGTTCAAGGCAGAAACGCACAATTGCAACTCTGATTTCACATTTCAATCCATCATGACTCATTTGCTTTGTGGGGGACTACCATTTAATGATAGTTTCATTGAAGTTACTAGTATGTGACTTTACTAACTTTTAAATGTTATCTACTGTGGTTGTCAACTTGGGAAATCAGAGAACTGGAATAACTATATTTAGTAAAGACTGTTTGATAAACAGCCTGCTCTAACTGGCTTCTAAACTGCAGTACGTATTTTCCTTTTCCTCTATCTTTGATTGTTCTCTTTTTCTCTATTCAATGTATATAATAAATTATAACATTTTAATCTGTGAATTTCAAAGCTTTTCTTGGAGTTGTGATTTAATTTTGTACAAAACACAAATTTTGTACAAAAACACATCAAATGAATTTTTTTTCGCGTATCATGTTATTTACCATGAAGTCAATGTAAAACCTGTTCCATACAAGTCATGCATGACAAAAATCAGATGGTTGTATTAATCAGCAAAAAGTAGATAAATAAACATGATAAAGAAGGCTTTTGTAAAAATGACTTCAGAGACATCTGGTTTACCTGTGAAGATGCGCGATGAGGAGGGTTTCTGAGGCACAGCTGCCCCATTATCATGTGCAGCACCAGTCCTGCATGTTGGTGCGCTGCCACACCCTGCTTCCGAAGGCACCCTGTGCGCAGTCCAGAATGAAGAACAGCTCCTTGCTGGTGCTTCATGCTCAGCACGAGCGCTATCCGGGCGCAGTTTCTTTGCCGTAGCACAGTCTTGTGTTCTGCATAAAACCTGAGAACTATTTTCATTTTCAATCTCGTCACATAATTTTTCCATTTTAGTTTTATAAAAATGTAACCCAGCTGGAAGTAAATTTGAAATGTGAATAATCACTCAACAAATATTTTATAATACGCACTTTGGACTATGGTGTCATGAATAAATTTAAAAATTTCAAATATGTGAAGAAAACCTTGTATTTAACAGCTGGAATTTCTAACTGGCCCATGGGCTATAGTTTCCTGACTTGCAGTGCACCAGGACACCACATCTTAATTCCTTTTTTCACCTATTTTTCCTTCTCTGCCTCCTTGTGCCATCCTTAACTTAATCTTTTTCTCCCTTTTTTGTACTTGTTTACAGTACGTGACACTTATATCCCGTGTGTGGAGTTGGTACACGTACAGAACACATCCCAGTGCCTTTTTCACATCTCTTCTCTACATCTCTTGATCTCACTATTAGGAATACACAACTATTTTTGTTCTATGCAGAGATTAAAATCAATTTTATGTTTTTTAAGGGTTGAGGCAAAAATGTACAATATTATATCTCTTATAATACAAAATGTATTTGAAATTCAAACTTCGCTGTCTATCAATCATGGTTTCTGCAATAAAAAATCTAAAATTGCATTTTATATATACATCTTTCAATAGGAAAATACAACAAATATCAAACAACTCCATCTGACAAAGTTTTATTATTTTTAACAACTGGCATAAACTGCACAGTATGCCTAACAAACAAATATCTATGCAATGAATTAAAGTCAAGGGAAGTCATTTTTCTGGACTGACCTTGTTTCTGTCTGATGAAAGAACTTTCATTTCTGTGACCCTAATCAAGGCTCCAAGAAGTTTCTGCAGAAGGTAACCTATCTATGAAACCACTCTCACATCAAGGGCGTATGAGTCACTAGTGTCTTAACTCAGGGTTGATTATTTTAAGGTGTTCTTTGTCACAGTGTTGTGATTCTAAATTCGTTTCATTTCGTTTATCATATCAGATTTTCTTGGTCAAGTGATTCCAGTGTCTGTGTTGCTAGTCAGAATACTATATGTCTGCTCTTATTAATTAAATAATTGGTTGGTGTGTCTGATATGGTCTTAAACCAGTGACATTGTCTTAGTTCTTTCTTTAAGGGTTAAAGAGAAATGTATTTTACTTCCTGCAATTTAAGATGAGAAATATGACATATCCTTACTGTTACTCTCATATCACAAGACCATGTTATTTTAGTGTGTTTCAATTAATAGAGAATTATTTTTATAATAAAGAGTTGAATGCAACTATTGAAGCTAATTCCCTTTAAATGCTTCCTTATTTGCTTTTTTTGCAATCAACTTTTTCCTGGATTAAAAATATTATTTGCTCCAAGACATATATTTATATATTTGATATACACTTTCCATGTAGTAATTGTTTCTAGTAGGGCTTTCAATCTTCTTTAAATAAGATCCAAAATGTATACTTTATAAATTTACATTACATGTATTTATGTGTTTATACATATCTGTCTGCATCTGGTATATGAAAAGTATATTAATAGTAATAAACATAAATGAATATAAATATGTAGTCTTATTATCTATGAGTAGTAAAGATTAAATCTGTGGCCTTATCTATCTTAAAAACGCCTATAAAACTGAGCTATATCACATCTTTTTTTTTTTAGTATTTAATGTTGAAAAGGGTTCTCACTAAGTTGCCCATTCGGGAATTGAACTTTTGATCCTCTTGCCTCAGACTCCAGAGTGGCTAGGATTACAGCTGTGAGCCACTGCATTTGGCATAACTATGAATTCTTTGTATATATTTAAAAACTAAGTCCCACTGGTTTCTCATGTAAAGTGTTTGTCGAAATTCTGTTTGTAAACGTTTTTCTCAAAGGTGTATATCTTAAAGCCAATGTTTTCTTTCACTGCACACTATTTAAAGGCACAAGTTGAAGTTTATTTACAAAAATGCATTTTGCTTTGAAAATTTCATTAAATTAAGGGTTATTTTACTGTATTAAGAACACAAGAGTTCTGGATTCTGTGTTCTTAATTTTATTGGAATATGATTTTTTTGAGTGAAAACTTTGATTCTTTTTTCATGTCAGAAAAGATTTTTGTATAATCCTACTCAATTTGTGTTGGATTCTTTTTCAATGGCTGCATACTTCTAATTTCCTGAAACCTTAAATATTGTGAAGTGACAGCCTTCAAAATTGTATATATATATAATATATATATAATATATATTATATATATATAATGTGTTTCATAATAAAAATATGTGTGTGTAGGTTTTTGCATACAATCACAGGTTCCACTTGTATCTGTGTTCGTAACTGAACTGTGACTAACTGAAATTTAGCTCACTTGCCTGGTGACAATAATATGTTCAATCAATATGCTATTTTAAATGCATGTTACAAGGCATAAAGATTTTTTTATCCTAACAGATTTAACTAATAATTGCAACACATTTTTTAGAATGAATTAATAATGGATTTTGAGCCATGTGTAAATATGAACAGTGTTTTCTACATTACCCACTACTAAGCGTTATGGCTGCACAAAGAATCAGGATTATCTCAAAATTATTAGGCATTTGTTCTTATCTCTTCTGGTAACTGGCAACAGCTTGTTCTCATAGATAGTATCTGCATTAATGAAATTACAGATTTTATAGTATTAAATCTTTGACCATATGCTCAGAAGTGAACTCATTTTTCTGAAGTCTCCACATGCCAGTAATGTAAGACACTCATGTATAGAGAAAACGTTCTGATGAACACTTTCAACACATTTTTAAGTTAAAGCTTATTAATCACTGAGTTATAAAAATGTGCCATTTCTGAAGAAAATTCTAGGACACTTTGTGAATTTATTATATTCTCTAAATGTAACCATTATCCACTAGTAGTGAAAATTATGTTTTTCTGATATACAGCTATCATAATCTTGAATTTTGCTCTAATGTTCAAAATTGTATGTTCAAATATTACAGAAATTTTGAATGGAGAATCTGGTTCCCTTAGATGATGATATAAAAGAACACTAAAATAGCATGTTATATATACTTACTTTTCAACTTATATAGTAACAAATGTCTAAAATACTTGCAGATTGTGGGGAAAATACTGATTGATTTTGATAATTTTGGAGTTTTTGACATTGTTGACCATGTCATGAAAAATATGAGATCATAAAAATGATTGAGTAAAGCATTTCACAAGAGACTTAAACATATGTTAAGTATTTAACTTAATTTTATAATTTATTTCCAACAATACCTAAAAAATAAAATGTACACAAAATTAGCAGTGTTCTACTTGAAAAAATACTACTTTTTGTACTTATAAAAATATTATTTCAATAGGAATAAATTCTAAATATTGAAGTTTGGTGTATGTCATGGCCAACAATTACTGTCTCAGATGTAAATCTATGTAACCTTTGAAACTTGTATATATGTAAAATAAATATTGAGCTTTTTAAGTGATCTTGGAAGTTTTTCTAATCTCAACTCAATGTACTTCCTAAAGTCAGCACTTATTTGTGTAATTTTCAATCATAAATATTTTCAATTATTCTTTTCAGAAGCTCACACCTATAAATAACCTTCCAGACATCCAACACCCTCATATCTTGAAATCTCATATTAGACCTCAATGCTCGTAGGAAGCTGTGCATCAGTAATTGTTTTCTTTTTCTACACTGAACAGCATTTGTCCATTTGAAAAACATTTACTTAATAATAGTGGTACAACAATACAAATACATAAAAATTGTTAATAAAACTTGGTTGATAATTTATTATTTTTAGAAATGAAACTGACTCTTTTTAAAATGAAGAGAGTTATGATATTGGATCCAGAAAATTAATCTGTTCAAAAAACAGTTGATAATGAAATTTGTTATTGTCAATTGATTTGAGTTGTAATCAAATGATGGATTTGTTTCTTAAGCCTGGTAACTACTATTCCACATGCATGAGCGCTTTCCTGCTCTCTTTGCGGTAGAGTAATAATTTAGAAATATGCATTACACTCTCTCATATAGGAATGCTTCTATATGTAGATAAATTTACAAATGCATTTTTCCACTATTAAATTATAACATAGTCTCAATTACCTTTTTAAAAATTCCTTTGGCTGTAATAGTTTAGCAATCATTTTATTTAATTATTTCATTCCTTCTTCATCAGAGTTACATTCACTCTACTGAATGATTTCAATCTTTCCTCCAAGCAAAACCAAAACTTGCGCTTACTTATTTTGGCTCAGCAAGATCTCATCCAGTTAATAAAATTCTTAATTATATTTGGTTTCTTTATTTTCTGTAATACTGATGGTTTTTATGGTTTTAATTTGGGGCAACTATCAAGAATCATTATATTTGTAATGGAAAGATAGTTAAAGCAATAAAAACCAAATTAAAAAAAAAACCTTTTGACTTAAAAAAAGAAAAGATAGCTGTATTTCTGGTAAAGAAATTAAGGATAATGGAAATACTCACAAAATTATAGTTCTGAAAAGCAAATCTGCTTACGTTACTTTAGTGATTCTAAAAAGAAGTGAAAGGATTTGTGATTGCTTAAAGCAGTTGTCTATATGCATGCTCTTCATTGAGCATATGTCCATATTAGCAAAACAATGTTGAACAAGGATACCCTGTGCATGTGCATTCATTATGGTTAATTTTAGTTATGAATTATTTTATAAGTATCTCTTAAACAGTAACCTATGTATAAGAATTTCAAAATAATGAGTATATATTATTTATACAGTATAGTGTTTCACTTTGGCATATTTTTTTTTATTTAAAAGGGAATAAAACAAAAGGGGGCAATACAGAGCAGATCAGAACAGGACACTGTAGGCAACACAGTACTTTACATTAAGTCAACTGGACATCAACAGTATCTAACACCATATCTCTTACTCTGCTATAGTTGAGCATAGTTTCAATTACAATAATATCAAACATAACACAATAGTATAAAGCCATGCATATAGTGAAAGAATTCCAGGGCTTTCCGAACCGAATAACAGAAAATGATCAATGGGTGTTATAATATCTCATTTTTGATAAAAAAGAAAAAAATTTGTTTGAACTATCACACATATTCAAATTCCAATAAGACACAATGTGGTAGATAGAACCAACGGTAATAGAACAAAAAAAGCATGGTAGGACTTCTAAGAAGGATAATATTAAATCAGCAATAGCTGTCATAATGTTTTCTTCAAAACAGCTGTTCATATCAT
>PVJX010013414.1:0-47542 GCA_004027295.1 Dolichotis patagonum | reverse complement strand
TGTTTTGAGGAGAATGAGAGACACTATGACAGCCATTCTTGGCTTCCCTAATGTCTGGTCTTGAAGACCTGTAATGCCCTCCTCGTCCTGCTCAGATCAATTCCATACTAGGTTGTTTCATGTGAATTCCCTATATGTGACAATATGGACAACTATTTGGAAGAAAACAAGAGTCAATATGATAGAGAGTGAATATCTCGAATTGTCTAGCTTTGAAATTTATGTCTTACATTGCTTTCTTGTGATCCTCTTTGCTCTGTTTTGTTGTGTTTAATTTTACCCTATTGATATAATTGCATGTATATTTGAGTGGGTAAGATGGGTGACCATATTGTTGTTTTTGTCAGATCGTGGAGCAGAACTATTAACAGTCTCACTGTTTGAATGTCTACTTTACATGTTTTAACTTTGTAATTTGTATTTGAACAACTATTTCCAAGAAGTCAGTGTGTAATTAGTCAAGTAATAATTTCTTACGTTTTATTGTTGTTGTACTTTTCCTTTTTTCCTTGGAATACTGTATTGTTGCTACCCTTTATTCTGTTTTATTTTGTTTTTTCCTCTTTAAATAAAATTATAAAAACAACAACAAAAAAAACAAAATTCCTTTTTTGGGTAATTAGTTATCATTATAGAAAACTCAGAAATAAAAATAGCAAACATCATTGTGTTTAAAAAGTGTAAAATGTAAGTTAGAAGAGATTTGTAATAGACACAAAAGATGAGAACCCTGTCTAGAGGCATGAGCAGAGGGCACGGAGAAATAGGGACTGCTTCGAGGGGGTGGGATTTAAAACTATCTGGGGAGGGATAAAGGAGGAGAAATCACTACCAACACTGAGGTTCCCCGTTTAGATAATTTTGTACATGATTAAACCAATTAAGGAAAAATGGAGAAATGGTCTTTGTGAGAAGTGACAATGAGTACCCTTGGACTATAAATTGTATGAAAAGTCAAAATAAATAAAAATAAAGTGAACTAAGTGATCTCCAATTTCTCTTTACAGTCTTCCATTCTAAAATAGTGAATACAACCCAAAGATTTTATCATTTTTCTAAATTAAACTTTATTATTCATTATCTTCTGTGGTCAAGAAATTAACTGTATCAGACAGTGGAAAATAAGACATCTAGTATTCAATTGTTCAATTTTTCTATCTATATAAGGTTCTTCTTTTTGGAATTTAAATGGCACATTTACCCTAAATATTTTACATTAGAAATAAACTTTATGAAAGAATCACCTAGGTGTGGTGTCATATACCTGCAATTCCAACATTTGTAAAGCTGAGGCAGGAAGATTACCATAAATTGAAGGCCAGCCTGGGCTACATAGTGAGTTCAAAGCCAGCCTGAACTACAATAGTGAGACTGTCTCAAAAAACAAACAACTTAATGATTCTTTTGACTTCATTGCCTCATTCATCTCCCCGTTTAAATTTGTGTGGAACTCTTTGAAAGAGTTGTCTATTTTTCTCTCCCCATTTTTCTTCTCTCATTTGCTCTCTGAAGCCCTTTGATCTGTCTCCAACATAGCTGCCAAATGCAAAGGCAAACTGCTAATTCTCACTGCTCTGGATCTCTCAGCACTGCTTGTGACAGATGTTCACTCCATCCTTCTGAGATTACTTTCTTCACTTGGCTTCCAGGATACCACATTTGCTTTATTTTCTTCTCTGTCTCATTTGCTGGTTTCTCCTCTTCTCCTAATCTTTTAATATTTAAGTGTTTCAGGTATCAGATTCTGGTGTCGTCCATAATTATAACCACTACTTAAATGATCTCAGTCAAAAAAAAATCTTTCTGATTTTACTTTCAAAATACATTCTGCGTTTGACCACTTAACCTTCTTGTACTGCTTCAACTCTTATCTGAGCTGTCAACATCTCCAACAGCCTGATTCTCCAACATCTGATTCTGTTTCCACCCCTTCCCACTACAATCCATTCTCAATACAGCAGTGTATGTCACAGTGCTTATTTTAAAAAGCTTAATTAGATGCAGCCACTTCTCCGCTAAGGAAAAAAAGAGTGCTGAGAATGGTTCCCTAGTTTCATTCAAAGTAAAAGCTAAAGTCTTTACAATGACCTACAAAGCCTTAAACTCTATCTCACCCCAGCCTCGCATTTTACCTTTTTAACCTCATCTACTGGTCTTCCTCCTTGATCACTCCTGTTCTTTCCTTCCGCTAGCTTCTCTCCATCTATCCTTTAATGGCCTTCTTGTTAACCCTGAACACTTTAAACACTGATGCCTCAAGGCCTGTTTACATCTCTGGATAATCCTCCTTTCCCCATAGCAATAGGACTGCTTTTAAGTCTTTGTTCAAATTTCACTGAGGCTTTCCCTGACCAATCTTTTTAATAGTGCAACCAACTTCTCCAATCGCCATCCCTCCATCTTTGCATGAGAAGAAGCAGGAAAATACAAACTAAACTAAGGAGAAATATCAACCACTCAAAACTGATTAGAACTGACGAGGTTGAAACTAGCACACACGGATATTAACAACTACTAAAACTGTATCCTAGATGTTCAAAAGGTAAATAAAGTCATAGAAGGCATCAAAAAAAGTCCTAGTCAAGTTCTCTCTAAAACTTACACAATGTCTGAGATAAAAAATACACGAGGTACAGTCATCCAGAGTAGACACTCCAGAAAACAAAGATTAGTGAACTTGGAGGTGGTGGTGCTCACCTGTAATCCCAGCACTTAGGAGGCCGAGCCAGGAGGAGCATAGCCGCAAGTTCAAGGCCAGCCTGGGGTACACACCGAGTTCAAAGGTAGACTAAACTACATGGTAAGAACCTGTCTCAAAAGGGGACAAAAAAAAAACAACAACAAAAAGCAAAAGACAAAACAAAACAAAACAAAACAAAAAAAAACCAGCAACTACTTAAAGTGCAATACGGAGAGAAAAAGAATTTCTTTTTAAATGGAAAGAGTATCCGGTGAGCTGTGGGAAAATGTCACAGAGCCTCATATATAGTTGACTAGAATCTCAGAGAGGAGAATGGGGCAGAAAAATTAAAAAAATAGTGGTTAAAAAATTTCTATGTTTGATTGAAACCATACATGCACAAGTCCAAGAAATTCTGTGAGTACCACCCAAAAGAATCATGAAGAATAAGAGGCACATGATAATCAAATTGTTAAAACCAATGATAAATAAAAAAACTTAAAAGCAGACAGAGAAAAAGGTATAATATGTACACAGGAATAAAGAAAAAGCCAATCATAGATTTCTTCTCAGACACACTGCAAGTGAGAGAGTGGTGACCATTAATTGTGATATGTTAACTTCTCTGGGTTAAGAAAACCCAGCAGGTGGCCCTGAAGCAAGGCCAGCAGATTGTTGTAGCTGCTGGTTTCAAACAGGAGCCTAAAGAGAATTCTTTCTGTGGTCTGTTGGCCAGCTCAGAACTTTGAAGATGTAATGGTCAATTCATCAGAAAGAAATTGCAGCTGTGAGTGTGGCAGGCTTTCGGCAGCCTGCAGGAGAGAGACCCTGGCGCCTCGGGACCTGCACAGTGCGGTTGCCGGGAGAACAAGGAGCTCCTCCCCTCTCTGGGGGGCGGCTGTGATCCTGCTGGCGTGCGGGCTGAGAATCAGACATCTCATGTGTCCTGTCCCCCATCCCATGTCCCCCTCTCCCCCCGCCTAGCAAGTGGGAGCCAGTGAACTACACATCTTGTGAAAAGATTGGCTATGTTATTTAGTATGAGCTCCCTGTATGCAAAGATAAGGACAACCATCTGGAAGAAAACAGAAGACAATATGACAGATAGTGAAGATCTCTGGTTGTCTAGCTTTGAGATTTATGCTTTCTTATGTCCCGTTCTGTTCTGTTTTGTTGTGTTTAATTTTACCCCCTTTAAAATAAAATTTAAAAAAAAATGAAAAAAGAAGAAAAAAAAAAAGAAAGCCCAGCAGATTAGTAAAGCACACTTTTGGGTGTGTCTGAGCGGCTAATGGAGGCATGGCCTTGGGGCCTGGCCCTTTCCTCTGTGCCACTGGGCACTTCTCAGCTGCCACCAACTTAGCATATTTGTTCCATTATGCCCTTTCACCATGGTATTTCTGATTTGGAGCTAGCTGATCATGGATGAGATTCCCTAAAAGACAGCCCAGTTAAACTTCTTTAAATCATGGGTATTAGGGCGCGTTCCAGCAACAGAGACACAATAAAACAGTGAAACATCTTTAAAATACAAATCAAAGCAAAACACCCAAAACAGTTAAATCTAGAATTTTATACCCAGTGCAAATATGGAGGCACTGCTCACGAGAGCGCTTGCTTAACATGTACAAGGACCTAGTTTTCACATCCAGTACTGAAGAAAAAAAGAAACAAGAGAAAAGAGAAACTAAAAGAAAGATTATTTTAGACATACAAAAACTGAAAAGCACACTTTCCATCACCTGCACTACAAAAAATATCAGGCAAAATGAAAAACACTCCACATGAAAATATGTATCTAAACAAAAGGATAAAGATGAAACCACGTGTGCATGTAAAGGAATGTGGCAATGGCAACTATAGAGGTAAATATATTTTTTAAAAAAATATTGAAATGGGGCTGAGGATTTAGCTCAGCAGCATAAACACTTGCCTGGTGAGTGTGAGGTCGTGAGTTCAATCCCCAGTAACAAAAAAAATAAATAAATAAATAAATAAATAATAAAAATTGAAATGTCTATAAAAGATAGTTGTTAGAAAAATACCGTATTGTATTTTGTAAAATACATATGGTAAAATGTAACAAAACCATAAAAGCCAGGCAGAACAAAATAGAACTACAGTATTTTAAAGTTCTTATAGTAACAACTGGGAATTGATAAATACTATCTGAAAGTGGCCTGTCCAAGTCAAAGCCTTGTAGGTGAATGCTCATAGCTACTTAGAAATTCACATCAACCTAAACATCTATCAAGAGATGGATGGATACACAGATTAGGCTAGTATAGTATTTTCAGGCTACCACTGAACCCCCAATACCGAAACCACAGCAAGACTCAGTAATACTTTTTCCCGCAAAGAAAGGTTAAAAAAAAAAGGAAAGAAAATCTCATAATGTGATATAACCCCCCCCATCTTTGGTTATTTAGTCTCTTTAACACACATGAGAGAATTAAGCAGTACCTTTAATATCAATGCAGTAAGATAAATTACATTCAATATTTTTAGCTTACTGGATATTTTATTAAAGTCTAATACTTAAACATTTCTAACTCATATTACCAACTCTGAAGCAGAAAGATTAGTAGGAAATTTCCTATTCACACAAATAAATGATTTCTCAAATTCAGAAAAGTTAAAAGGAAAAGCTTACCAAAAATTTCCCCATTTTTGGCATATTCTGTCACAAGGTACAACATGCTCTTGGTCTCCATTACCTATTGATAAACAATTCCACATTAGTCTGACAAGAAGGACTATAAATCACAATGTTCTATGGGTTTACCTAAGTTAAAACTATCAATAGAATCATCAGAGTAAAGAACAATTCAAAGTTGCCACAGTTTATAAGCCTGGAAATATCTCTCTGTTCATATTTTTATGACAAATCTAGACCGCTGCTCTTCTAAGTGTGGCTCATTAGCCAAAACCTGTTGGAAACACACTCTTAGGCCTCATCTCAGACCTGCTGAATTAAAACTGACATCTTAAAACATTTTTCAAGTAATTTTTGTGCACATTAAAATTTGAGAAGTATTAATATAGATAACAGAAGTGTTTTTGTTTTTTGGGTTTTTTTGGTACAGACCTTGTGCTTGCCAGGCAGGCACTGTGCTGCTCAGCTATATCCTCGGCCAGATAACAAAAGTTTTGAAGATCATTTTTTCAATATCCCTCTGCTGAAGTTTTGAGCCCTGTGTTATCACTGTACTTCTGATTAGGAAGATAATAATAAAATAGAAGAATTTAGGTTATCTGGCCTGTAGCCTACCTAATCTGATACAATGTGATACTCTTCCTACTAAAATGTTGATACAAAGTACTAGAATTCTAAGACATTATTTGAAAGCTGCATCTTTATAGCTCTACTTCTAAATATTTTTCACTGAAATTAGGTTCCTAGGTTCAGAAACGAAATATGAGATTGCCATCACAGAATTTTCAAGCTCTATTGACTAAATGGCTATGTAGAAAGGAAATTCATTTTAAAATTCAAGATGAGTGATTTCTAGATTGCTTCTCTGTAACACTCTTCTAACTGTGATCTATTGAAAGACAAAAACTAATTTTGCTTTAAAATGTATGTTTAGCACTATTTCACATCAGGTTAAAAAAAAAAACCTAAGATATCTATAGCTTTGTCAACTTTGATTATTTAGTGTAAACAAAGCCAGAATTATCAAGTGAATCAGGGCAGTTTTATCCTCATTGCAGCTTATGATTTACCAGAGAAGTTTAATAATACAATTAATTTCTAAACACTATCTTCTTCAGGAATTAAAAAAAAAGCTTAAATAAATGAATCTGACCTCTTGAGGTCTCTATAATTTTAAAATTTTAGGAAATGTTTTGGATGGCACACTATAATCTCTCATTATTATAAGGCACATTATAAATCAGTGATCCCAAATTTGTTACTGTAAATTTCCATGAATAAAGTTAGTTAAAAATATGTATATACATATATGTGTAAACACACATACATATACAAGTATCTACGTGTATATACAGACACAAATTTTATATGCCACAGAATGAGTATATTCTGCACATTATGAAATGTACACAGAGGACACAATAAACACAGCTCAAAGTTGTAATATTTTTTTCTTACACTTCAAGGATATTTGTCCTAACCCATCTCAGTACACAGTGATGTGATAGTAAAGCAGGTCTCTCAGAACAAAAGGCCCTAATTTGTAAGCCAGTTCCTATGGTATAATTACTCCCCTTATTTCTGATTTTGAGATTACTAACATGATGCTTATCAGCTCACAAAACTTCTGAAAATTTGATAACCAGTGTCACAAGCTAGAGCAGGCTGACTCCAGCATACCACGTGGAGCATACTTTGGGGATCAAAGTCGTAGGTCGGCATATTGAGACCTTTCAGTTTAGAAACAGTTTCCCAATTAAAAATATTCTACATATGAATAAATAGAAACTTTAAAAATGGTTTATAGTATTATTAAGCATGACACTTTTAAGATTCTGCGAAAATGAAGCCAGTCACAGCAGTGCGCACCAGAAATCCCAGCAGTTGGTAGGTTAAGGGGGATCAGGAGTTCAAGCCCACCCTGGGCTACACAGCAAGACTCCTGAGAAATGTTTCTTTAAAACATGACTATACTTAAAAGAAGCACGATTTACTTTATAAAAATTACCTCAATAAAGCCAATTTTAAAAAAAAGCTTATTCACTTTACCTGATAGAATAAGCCTCCTCAAAAAAACATCTGACTTTCTGTATTACAAAGTAGGACACTGTAAGTAATATGATTATTTCATGAAACGCAAACAGTACGTTTTTTGAATAAGCAAAACTACTATATACTCATTTATTGTCACTGCAACTAAAACCCAGCAGTTTTGAGCAGGATATCACAAGATGCACAACTGCAAAGTTTAAAAACACATAACTAAAATAAATAAATAAATTATAAGATATGTAACTAGCAATTTGAGAGACAACTGGAAAATTAAGCTATGGGTTTTTGATTTCCAAATTTATTTAAAGATAGTACAGCAAAATGGATACTCTTAGCTTATATTTATTCCTTCATAGATTAGAAAAACATAAAAGACAAAAACCTGATGCAAAACAAAAAACCAAATATGAAAAGCATAAGGATAAACTGTACCTGATAAAGTTTGATTATGTGAGGGTGGTCTAACATTTTCATTATTTGTACTTCTCGATAGATTTTTTCAAGGTTCACTGCATCCAGCTGAGATTTATCTATTATTTTTATTGCCACCTGCATCCCAGAACACAAACAAAGATAGTATATAACAGTTAACATGGTTCAGGTAGAAAAACACATTCAGTAAATGAGACTTAGCAGTAGGCCTCTTTGACAACAGCTATTTTATCAATGTTCATGCATTTCTTCAACCAATCTCTTCAACTCCTACTATATGTAAGTACCCGAGCTTTCCTTTGGCAGTATCTTTTAGTGTGCCACGAAGAGTTACTCTGCAGAGTTACATATTTTAATAAAACATGCTTAACCTTCAGTACAACTATAATGTCTCTTTGTTCCATCTATACACTGAAAAAATCAATTCTTTTCAGTTTATCTATCAAGTACAAGTAGTGACCTGCCAAGTACAGAGAAGTTTAGAAGGCAATTTCTGTTGTTCTGAAATATTATTTTTCTAAAAAAGTGCCAGCTTACACATAACTTTTTGTCAAAAAAGTAAAATATACAGAGTTTTTTTCTTTTTTTTTTTTTTTTTTTTGTGCCGGCGATTGAACTCATGACTTCATGCTTGCCAGGCAGGAGCTTAAGCCACTGAGCTAAATCCCCAGCCCAAAATATACAGTATTAAAACTCATGTACTTTAAAAAATAGCAACTGGATTAAACTTTACTTTTAAAAAACAAAACACAAACCTCATGCAATTATACTAAATTTTAACTTTCTAAAAGGAATGTGATTTCACAAAAAGTGGCCTCATTCTGTCATAACTAAATAGAAACTCTAAAAGTTCCAAGGTTAACAATTTGAAGAAATTAATTTGAAGGTTAATGGCTGGGCACTCAACAACCACATGCTTTTTCATCCAATTAAAAGGAACTATTTTAAAAAAAGTTAGTAGATATTTGGGTAAAAATAAGGCAATTTGATTTAAATAAAAGTTTCAGATAATGGGGAACCACCCAAATAGTTCTGAGTTCTAAAATGTACTTTATTTTCTATCAAAATTCTAAATGTAATTTAGCCCTATGTTGTTTCAGGCTAACTTTTTTTTTTTGTTGGTGGTACTTTGAATTGAATTCAGTGCCTCTCCCTGAAACAGGGTCTTGCTAATTCACTAAATTGGCCAAGCTGGGCTTGAACTTGTGATCCTCCTGCCTCAGCCTCCCAGAGTGCTGGGATTACAGGCAACATGATCCACCATATCAAACTCAGAGTAATTTTTAATATCAGCATTGTATATGCTTCAGCAGTTCAACACTCCCAAAAGGTATGCAAGGAAATAGGATTCAGCTTGTCATTTCACTCAATTCCCTTAGTCTCCTGTTTATACAATTAGCTTTCTTGTCTTTCCTTTAGCTTGTCCGTCCTGTAATCTCTTAAAGTCTATAGTAAGGTTTATTTCTTCTTTTTTTCTATTTCTAACATGCTATGCCCAGCTTGCTTCTTATTTGAATTAACTGTAACCACAGAATAACCCAAGCTTCCCAGGGGAAATCAGATTACTAGACACAATGTGTAAAATTTAAATTATTGCTTCAGAAAAAAGGGGTAGTTCCTTTTTCAGGCAGTATGTGAATTCCGTGAAAGCTGTTTTCATTGTTTGATGTATTTTATTCACTATCATAATCAGTACAGTCTAGGAAGCTAATAGTGTTAAACTCTGATAAGTAAGTAGAACTGATTAACACTGCACTTGCTATTAGAGGCATTATCACCTCAAGTCTAAAGACATTTAAACAGACTTCCTTCTCCCAAGAGTACTACAGGATCCAGTATCATCAGTTACTAAGTTGCCAGATAAAAAGGTAAGTGCGCACTTGGAGTTTCTCAGTGTTCCTTAGAAAGGTACCATGGTTTCACAGACACACAAATTTTGAAAAAAAAAGGTCTTACCCTATAATTTTTGGAGTAAGACTAGCACACCTCCTCATTAACAAAAAAATCATAAGATGGGTCAAATAATCTAAAAAACAGAGCTGGAGAATAAGGAATGCGTGTTTAAAAACTCAACATGACTAGTGTCAATAGAGAATCTCACTTTGCATATCTTGAGTACCATATTTAATATTAAAAATTGTTTGGATACTAAATACACATTAAAGCAAAGTATTACCCAGAGTCATCACCTATGTTCTTAGAGACCTTGACTTCAATATGATTTTAACAACACATTATAAATGTTAAAAATAAAAAAATTACCCAATTAAGCTTTAAATTTTTTAAAAAAATTCTCATATGACAATTCTCTCAATTTTATCTTGCGTTACCAGCTAGATATGTTCACAAATCTGTATAATTGTTACTCTTCTTCGTAAGGCTCCTATTAGAGAATTACGTTTCTCTAAAGAAAAAGCAGACCATTACCATGCTCCTTGTAATAGACGTGACTTAACTACTTCAACAAGCAGATTCAGAATGTATAATGGAGTCAATATGATTCAAGCACAAGTGTATTTCTTGTTCAGGTAGCAGAATTCTACTGATGAAGTTAGCAGACATATGGGGTTCAAAGAGACTTTTCTGTATTTAAGGTGTTGCTTTGTAAGTTATTTTGAAGCCTCCTGTATGCCAGCCAGGAAAAAACAGTTTGGGGGGGCTCTTACTGGAGATGTTTATGGGTCAGGCCCGGAAGTGGTGCAGACTATGTCTGCCCATCCCATCTGTTAGCACTCAGTCACGTGACCATACCTGTATGAAACGGGGAGCCCAAAAAGAGACAGTGGGATGTTTTGGTGATCAGCTAGGAGTCTCTGCCACACTCAAGGGAGCTCTTTATCATGAACTTCAAGAACTATAATAAGGCAGGCATGGTGATGCTTGCCTGTAATCCCAGCTCTCGGAAGGCTGAGGCAAGAATATTGCCTGGAAATTCGGGATCAGCCTGGATGACATAGTAAGTTTAAGGCCAGGCTGCACTACAAAGTGAGACCCTAACTCAAAAAACAAAGACAAAACAGAATAATAATAATGATGGTAACTTTCTTAGCGTTTTTTAATTTTACAAGATACTGCAGTGCAAGATCCTGAGTTTGATTCCTGGTACCAAAAAGAAAAAAAGAAAAAAAAAAAAGGAAAAAACCAAGATATTGTAAGATATTTTATCTCACGTATTTCTCAATTCTGTGAAGTAAATGGTAGTATACCTATTGTTGATCAAAATTGTTTAAAAGTTACTATAAATTAGTATATATGAGGCCCTGGGTTCAATCCCTACCCCAAAAAGCCCCCACCCCCAGTCACAAAATTTACAAAGGTCCTAAAGGGGAAAAATCTTCAGGTCTGCTAAGTCCAATTTCAATTTTTCTATGATTTCAAAGGGTCTATTTGTCACATTTATTGACTACCTAATGTATGCCAGGAATTATGTTTGGGGGAAAAAACCAAAACCAAAACCAAACAAAAACGACTGAGTAAGATCTGATTTCTACTGACAGGGAACTTAATAAGTCTCTGTGAACAAAACAAATCACTTTTATTTAAAAAAGAAAATCTGTATTTTGGGATTTCCCCAATGGTATACTGAAAGTACCCAACTTACAAAAAGATTGTGTTCCAATAGTCATTTTATTTATTTATTTATTTATTTATTTAGAGACAGGGTCTTGTTATATAGTTCAGGCTGGCCTTGAACTCACTATGTAGCCTAGGCTAGCCTCGAATTCACGGTGATCTTCCTGCCTCAGCCTGAGTGCTGGGATCACAGGTGTGTACAATGTCCAGCTTCCAATTGTTCATTTTAAAGATAAGCATGAACTAAGATCTCTGGGCATTTATTCTTTGCATTCCTTCTATTTAGTTATGAGCCAACAACACAACACTGTGTTGTGCACAGTCACAACAAAGAGAAGTAGGCCAAGAGATTTTACAAACTGAAGGATTTCTTTAATGTTTATCTATTCAGTCTTTAATTCTCAACAATACACAATCTTAAAAAGAATAAGTCAATGAATTTTTAGGGCAACAGAAAAATTACCAGCAAACAGAAGGAAGGTTTCCACTCTAGTTTGGGAGGGCATACAACATAAACTAGAACAGTTACTACCACATATAGTAGGGCTAAATATTCAACCTTAGAGATATTCAGGAAAATGTGAATGAGAAACTACATTAATAGTATTGTGAACTAAAGTTTAGTGAGATGATCATTTTATTGACTGCTGGTAATAATATAAAATGGGTTATAATTTTTCAGGAAAGCAACTTGGCAGTCTTTATTAAGTACCTTAAAAATCAACTAAGTCTATCAAGCAAGGCTGTGGGCTCTACTTCTGAGAAATTACTTGAAATAGTCTGAAATGCTGGCAAAGATCTTGGTGTAATAATACAGTACAAAAATAGAAATTGAGAAATAATTTCATGAATTATGGTTAAGTTTATGATTGTAAAAATAAGTCTGTTTAGTAATTATGATAAAGAAGCTGAAAAATTAAGTAGTGTAGCAAACTGGCCTGCCCCATTGGTCCCTGATACCCTTCCTAGGTGTCACCTGTGGGGAACGAACCCACTCCAGGCTTTCCCCCCAGGCCCAGGTGCCACTTGTAGGGACTTAAGTCTTGCTAGTCGAATGAGGACAGACAGACACCAAGTTAGTTTAGCATGCAGGAAGCCAGGGGGCTCTTGCCTTTAGCGGGTGAAGGAGCCTCAAGCACCTGGTGCCCCCTGCTCTTTATTCAAACACAGGCACAAGCAATTAAAGAAACACAAGATTTATTTCCCTTCCCTTTCCCATTAGTACCTGTCCAGGTAAACCACCTGATCTCAGCTGTACTAACTTCTTTGCACTCACAGAGGCCAATTAGGCCTCAATTCTCCTTAGCTGGTCTCCCACAGATTAGAAAATAAGAGGATCAGTAAAATCTCAGTATGAGTGGAAAAGGACCAGGAAAAACTGGATATAAAAATGACAAAGTAATCAGCATGTAAAAAGATCATGGATCTATTTTCCAGCTTTATACTTTTCTGTACAATTTGTCTTCAGTAAGTATGCATTATTTTTCTAATAAAAAAACAGAAAAATGAAAATGTTGTATATAATCTAAATTTTCTGGCCATGAAATACTAGTTGTTTTTTCTGATTTGCTAGTTCCCTACAATATGCCTGTGCTATTTTATGATTTATATATTAAGAAGACCGTACATACAGAAAGCTTAAGGAATGCTAAAAAACAACACATGAGCCTCACAACTATATAAAACACAAATCTGGCTGGGGCTGACACACGCCTGTAACACACCTCAGCACTTGGGAGGCTGAGCAGCAGGACTGCTGAGAGTTCAAGGCCAGCCCGGGGTAGAGTTCAGGACAGCCTGACCTCCATAGTGAGACCCCATCTCAAAAAAACAATGCCAGAAGTTAAATGCAAGAGCAAAAATAAAAAACTGTTACACTGATGAATTAAAGACTGTTTCTCAGTTTTCAAACTGTAATAGTAACGTCAGCTGTCTTTATAACGTTAAGAAAACAATACTGAATTTGATTAAAAATAATGTCCTATCTTTAAAAAAGTAAACAAATAAAAAAAGACAATACAGTTAAAAATGAGCCAATTGATAGGTGTAATTGTGCCTTCCTGTAATCCCAGAACCCAAGAGGCTGAGGCTCAAGGGTGGCGAGTTTGAGGCCAGCCCTGGGTCATAGCAAGTCTGGGGCTAGCCTGAGCTACAGTGAGATCCACTGCAAAAAAGAAAACAAACAAACAAACAAACAAAAATAGTCTAAGGATAAACAATTCATAACAGAAACGCACACTGCCATCACATAGTACTGTTACCAAAGAAATGCAAATTAAATAACAAAAAATATATTTTATCAATTAAAAACCAAAAAAATTTATTATATAATTATTGTAATAAGTACAAAGGATATTACTTCTTCCTACCAAATTGGTAAAGATTTACCAGAGAGAATTGGTAGCATTCTTAGGAAATTTGTGTTCTCCCCAGTAAAAACTAATGGGCACTCCTTTTCTGGAGGGTAATTTGGTATCTCACCTTATAAGATATGTAATACTTCACTCAAGAATTCCATGGCTAGGGACAGTCCTGAGGCAGTAATGAGGCAGTACAGAAGATGCAAAGAAATGCGCTCTGTGTAAAAACACATCATTTGTATAGGTGACATCAATTTTATGACAGATACATAAAATATGTATGAATAAGAGGATAGGAACCAAATGTCCTGAATTTTGAAAGCACAATGATGTTTAATTTCTTCTTCAGCCTTTTCCATAATGACTACAGTGGACACCTATGTCTGTAATTGGAGGGAAAACCATAAAAATATGTTTACTGTAAAGAAGGAGTTCAAACATTCTTAGCATTATTTCCCTGTTTACTCCATCCAAACTGTACTTCTTAATCTGTTTAAAATATTGTTTGTTTTTTGAAACAAGGTCTTGTGTCGTGCAGGCTGGCCTTGAACTCTTGGTGATCCTTCTGCCTCTGGAGTACTGGGATTACAGGCATGTGCTACCATGCCTGGGTTGTTTAAAACATTAATAAAAATTTTTTAATTGAGTTTCTGAAATTTCCAAATTTGTCTTTCAATCTTCTAATAACCTCAAACTGAATACACAGACTATTTCTCTTCAAAAGATGGGAAACTATTCTCTACAAATATTCTGTATAAAGAAATTTTAACATAATTCATTTCAAAGAGATAGAGGTAGGAAAGGCAGTAGGTTCACCACAAAGGAAAGATATAAGGAATTCTGAACCCCTTCTGACTCCAAGGAAATGAATCTACAATCAGTGGTGGACCATAAATCAAATATCATGTGCATCCAAGAAGAGAGGCCAGTTTCACTTATTTCCAAATAAATGCTTTCTTAACTGCCTGATACTGAGATAGATTTTCCCAGAGGACTTAAAATCAGAACATATTAAACTCTGTTAAAGTTAAAAATTTCTTCAGAATATAAAAATTTACACAACTCTTATTTGTACATTTGTTCCCTTTCCAAAATAAGACCAATATTTAGCAGAGTAATTTGCCAATCATTAAATGTCTGGGTAAAAGAAACTAAGAAAACGATGACAATAAAGCACAAATATATTGTGACATATAATTTCTATTTTAATATATAATTAAAGATCATATATCCTTCTAGATACAAATACTACGATTAAGTTATTTGGTAACAAGTCCTTCTATTGCATAGTACCACTGCTTCTGGCAATCTGGATTATTTTCCAGTACAATACTGTTGCAAGATTATTGAGAGGGGTCTTATATTTTAAACTAAAATATAAAATCCAGCCCATTAAAAACAACTTGTCTTCAGGAGACATTACAATCATGGTGTAATACACCCTTCTCTGTGGTTTTAAACTTGCTATAAAAACATAGTTTTGAACTTTAACCATTTTGGAAAGCTTTTAAAAATCCTACACTTTATGGTAGTAGTTTAAAAATTATGCCTAAAAGTCCTAAAATGCACACAGAAAGCTTTTCAGTAAACAAAAGCAGGTTTCAGAATGTTCTTCTATCAGTTTTGCATTCCTAGTTCTATTAAGGATAAGCAAGTAGCCTAACATCGACCTACCATTTTAATTAGGTAATTTTCAAAACTTTTGTGAATTATCTGTAAGATCCCATGCACTATACGTCTATGTTCTTTAAACAATAGGAAAGACACGCTGTTGAGGAAAATTTAGTTATCTGTTATAGGAAAGATCTGAAAATAACTAATGATGATTATTTCTGAGTAATGATATTATGGGTAATTCTTTTCACTAAGCTATACTTCCAAATTTTTCAATAATCAACATGATACATTTGGTAATTAAAATACACAACTCTTTAATATAAAAATACCTTCACTTGTAATTTCCTTTCTAGGAATTTACTAGCAATTTCTCTCCTCTAAAAAAGTTAAAAATACAGACGGGCTGGGGATTTAGCTCAGTGGCATAAGCGCCTGCCTTGCAAGTGCATAGTCATGAGTTCGACCCCCGGTACAAAAATATATAAATAAATAAAAAATAAAAATAAAAATACAGCCGTAGTTATATATACGGAAATACTCCCTGCCAATTATTTACTATAAGTGAAAACCAAAAACTATGTAATAATTCAATAATAAGGGAATAATTAAGATGGGGCCCATTCACCCATCTACAAAGTAAAACACTACAACTACTTAAAATGTTGTGTAAAGTTGCATAAAAAGCAAAATGCTGAGGTATTAAGGTTAAGTGGGGAAAAAAAAAGACTATAACACATATTGTACCATGTGCTGTTCATGGAAAAATGATTTTAAAAAGACTAGAGAGAAATGTGATGTACTGTTAAGAATAACTTATTCCTTCTAGGCATTATGGCCCATGCGCATAATCCCAGCACTCTGAGAGGATGAGGCAGGAGGACTGCAAATTCAAGCACATCCTGGGCATTTCACCAAGACCTTGTCTCAAAAAATTAAAAAATAAAAATAAACTAAAGATGTAGCTCAGTGTGATGACCTTGGGTTCAAGCCCCAGTATTAGTATTGGAGGGGGTATTCCCACTGGCGGAAGAATTATACATACACTTTTTAGAGTACTATACTATTCTGAGTACTATACTATATAGTATACTATATAAAATATAATACTATACTATATTTTTAAATAGAAAAAAATAAGCGGACAAGTGGCTTTTCAGGAATTTTATTTGAGAGATAAAACTGTATAGTTAGAAGGAAAAAATTATTTCCCACTACACTATTAATAAAATAAAACACCACTCAAGGACACTCACAGAATTCAAACTAGCAATCACTATTGACTAAAATAGTTTAATAGCCTAAATGCTATTATCCTTTCCCGTTATGCTAATTTTATAAAATTAGCTTCTCTAACTCAGAAACCACAAACCAGTACTACAAAGCTTTTATGAAGTATTAATACTAGGAGATTGGATTCTAACACCACTTGCCTTCTCTTTTGTGTGTAAAATTTACACAGAGATCTAACAAAAAAATACTGATTCAGGTGATGTAATTACACTTCTTAATGTTAAGCTATTTGACATCTTAGTTTTAAGGTAGTTGTACCTATCAAGTTCACAAATATTTATCCAGTGAATACAAAAGTCAGCAACAAATGGTAGACTGTAAGAAACAATTTTATCTACACTTACTAAACATTTTTAATGCAAATTATCTATGAAAGGTCACAAAGGAAGTTTACAAAGTCTATACAGAGACCTAGAAAAACTTCTGTTCAGCAATTATCAGGCCATTTCCCCCCATCATTCGCTACTTTAAGGTCTCCAATCAAACCAAATTACCATAAATGCTCACACTCATCCATCTTATATTTACACTATTTCTTTTTTACGTTAATAATTTCTTTAGAAAAGCACAAAGGACACAGGATCTGTAGACTAAAAATTTAGCTTTTAACGTGAATCATTTTGCACATTTACACTATACACATAATCTGATTTCATTGCTCTTTCAGGATCTAACTTGTGCCTCCAATTACAACTGCATTTGATCTCAGTTTATTCGATAGCCAAAAGATGGTATTACTCCACAGTGCCCCCTAGCTCCCTAAAATATATCAGTCTGAAAGGGACACCATTTGAATTGTCAACCTCCTCAAGAAAGTGTCAGTTACCATCAGCTCCACTTACTCAGCTCTTAAATACATACTATATTAAGTAAATTTGACCTGAAATATGAGTTAACAATTAAACATTGCTAGTAATGCCAATAAGAAATGTAAACAACAATGCAAAAATATGAATCTATCAAATTCATTGGTTGAATTAGCATTCTAATAGTAAAGCTCAAAAGTTCTGTACGGTTTCTGCAATTTGTTTGACCTGTTAGACAGTCATTAAACAAAGACTCATAAAAATACACACTTAAGGTGCTTTCTTTTTATATAACTCAAGGGGAAATGGCATGACATTTGGCTACGACTAGAAGAATGGAACTACTTTCTTCATTTAAAAAAAATGCTGGGATCAGATTAAGTTTTAAGGTTCAGTAATGTCACTAAATGTTACCTAGCAAACTTATTTAAATTGCTAACACTGGTAAATTTGTGAGAGGAAAGTTTGTGACCTTGTCACGGCATCTTAAGTAAGTAGGACTGGGGCTGTTTCAAGATCAGCTGGGGGAGGTAAAAAGCATTAATTCCTCTTCTTTTGGAAATGGACATTAAGCAAAACTTCTGAGTAAATGTGAAATGCTACCAAAATCAAATGTCCTTCACCTTACATAGGTCATTCTGCGAAAAAAGAAAAAGTCCTACTTTACTCTCCGCTGAAAGTCTTGTACATTCGCACTAAAGGGGAAAAACTGAAAAAGGTGAAACTACAGTGGCAATTACAATCAAGTAGAGACGGGTACATAAAAACCACTACGAATTATTCTCTTTAGAATGGTTTGTTTCGCTCACTTTTTCAAGGTATTTAATCTGCAAGTCTTGAAGAGAGACCCCAAAGAGGAGAGCAGCTTGAGGAGACGGAGGTAAGGAGGGGCTGGTTAGGTAGGAACAGAGACTTGGGAAAAAATATGTGCGGTGCAAGAGAATGTGCAGCGGGTGAGGGGAGGCTGTAGGCACCTCAAGAAGCAGTTGAAGGCTTCACGAGTAGAGCCGATCTGACGTGGCTTAAGGAATGCGTGCTCACAGCCAGAAAACACACCTGGTAAAGGAACAACTCCATAGATAAGACCGTGGCACCATCTGTGAAAATGTAGATGACCATTCTAACCAGTTCTATTGTCTGGAGTATTAAATAGAAATGCCTCAGGCAAGAGATGAAGCTAGCCAGGCACCATATGAAAGACACTGAGGGGCAAAAGGAGGGAGAGAAGATGGACAGAGGCCGCCCGGCCATTCCCGGCCACCGGGGCCCCTTCTGTGCTGGGCAGAGAAGGACGCCAGGGTCAGGCGGCCGCGCGATCCTGGTCCGCGCAGACCGAGCTCAGGCGGTCTCTCTTCTCCGGCTGGCGACGTCTCTCATCGCGCAGCCTGAGAGCTCCGAGACTTCCCCTCCCTCCCCACCCCCAGCCGAAAGCGGGGAAGACGCGGAACTTGGGCTCCGGAGCGGAGGCCACAGACCCGGTCACAGCCCGAGTGGGGGGCTCCCGGCAAAATTCCGTGCGGCCCTCGGGGCTGGCGCAGGGGAAGCCGAAGTCCCCCTGGCCAGGGCTCCAGTCGGACGTCACTCGCGGCAGGGTGACGCGACCCCTGATCCCTTCGCTGCTCACCGACTCCCTTCGCTGCTCACCGACCCCATGCAAGCTCTAGGTCCTCCCGGTCCCGGGCCCGCTCGCCTCCGCGAGTGGCGCGGCCTCTCGGGTGTCCCGGGTCGCGCCACTGCAGCCGCCCCAGTCCGTAAAGAGCTTCTCTCCCGAACCCTCGCCTCGGACGCTCCCGCCGAGCCCCGGGCCGCACCTCGGTTTTGGTGATCCGGTGCCGCCCCAGCTTCACCACCGCGAAGTTGCCCTTGCCCAGCGTGCCCTCGATGTCGTAGAACCCCACCCGGACCGGCCCGCGCTGCAAGTGCCTCGGGCCATCCGCCATGACCATGCTGGGCCCCGCTGCTAGACAAGGCGACTGGAGCGCGAGCGGGCCGGCGGGCTGGCAGGCGGGCAGCGCGGCGCGGCGCGGCGCGGCTCGGATCTGCTCGGGCGACGGCCGCTCCGCTGCTCCTTCGCTCCTTCCCTCCCGCTCCTTGGGCCCAGCCAGGCGCGCGCCGCCGCTGACGTGCGCCGACGTCAGGAGGCTGGGGCGAGGGGCGGGGGCGGGACCGGGCCTCGATTGGTCACCATGGAGACCGGAGCACCGCCGACGTCGGCCGCAGGGGGAGGTGGGGGCCGCGCCAGGAGGGGGCGCGGGCCTGGCCAGCGCGTTCCTTCCGGGCTGTGGCTCCCTCTTTTCTCCCTCCGCCTCACCGCTGCCAGGGGCGGGGTCTCCATCCGACCCGCCCGGTTCCCCAGCCTGGAAGTTGAAGGACAAGAGCGAGCCCTGGTGGGCCGTTCGGCGGTGTGCAGCTGCCTGCCTCCTGCCTGTGGGCGCCCTCCGCGCCCGCGCCCCGGCGTTCTCCGCCCACCTGCGGAGCTTCCCGCCAAAATCTCTCACCTGAGAGTCGAGCGCCCTAAATTTGGCACCAGTGAAGAACTGTGGGTGAGCAACGCGTTGCTCACTGGCTCTTTTCTTTGTGCCCCTTTCTCATCTCGTTCTATATAAATCTGTTCACATGTTGATTGCCTTTGAGGAATCATTTTGTCAGCATCTGGTCATCCTCACAGAATGTCAAGAGTTGAGAAGACTGTAAGGAATACTTAAACCAGGGATTTGGAACCTCCTTTAGACTTCGAGGCCTGGATCCCCCTAAAACGTGGACACATTTTTTGCTTATTTCAACGTGACTCTGGGCAGAGGGGACGGACCATCGATTCTGTCAGATTCTCAACGGTTGGCGTCTGTGCAAAGATTAAGAAATATTTAGCTAATCAAATTTCTTCTCACACGACGCAGCAGGCTGCATGGAATGAACAGAATTGCCAGTGTCACACAGGTAATGCTAGAGTTAGGGTTATAAATCGACACACAAGTCTTCCTTATGGTGACCCAGGCGAACAGGAACAGTGACAGTTTAATACTTTGAAATATATTATATGAATTTAGATCTTGGTTTCTGAACCTCATTTTCTACCAAAAGGAATTAGACTCTTTGGAGAAATGGTTCATTCCACGTCAGAGACAGGGAACGTGCAAGAGCCTAGAAGGATCTGCTACCAAAAAGCAAGTGATTTCTTGTATATGTCAAGGAGGATAGGTCAGAAGAAAAAAGGGGTCTGTAGGTATCGCCACTTACCAAATATGAGGCAATTTAAGTATCAAGAATGAATAGTAATAGAGATGATAGATATTGGATTTATTTTTATTAGTATATGTTTGTGGTATATAATAAATACATTGTGTAGAATTGGTACGTCTACATATCACATCTTAATCCTTTTTAATTCCTTCTCCCCACCTTCCCATCTCCCCTGTCCTCAAATCCCCTTCAATATTCAGTCTACTTCTGTTTCCTATCTTTTTTGCTCTTTAAATTATTTATACTTTGAGTTTCTTAAATAAGAGAAACCATATAATATTTAGCCTTCTGTATCTGATATGTTTCACTTAACGTTATAGACTCAAGGTGTGTCCACTTGCCTACAAATGACTCAAATTTATCCTTCTTTATGGATAAATAGTATTGTATAATATACCACATTTTCTTTATCCATTCATTTGTTGATGGGTATATAGAGTGCTTTCAAGGTTTACCAATGATGAGTTGTGCTGATATAAACAAGGGTATGCATATATTACTGAATACAACTTTACCTCTTTCAGGAAAATGCCTAGAAGAAATATAGCTGGGTCAAATAGAATTTCTGTTTTGAGTTTTTTTGAGAAATCTCCGTATTGATTTCTATAGTGGTTGTAGTAGTTTACATTCCCACCAACAATGGTGGTCCTTTTTCCCCCACAACCTCACCAGCATAGAAATTGGATTTCTAAAAGAATCCATGAAAACATACATTAACCTTAATTTTTAAATAAATAAATGTAATGAGAAAAGTGAAAGTTCTCAAGAGTGGGATGGCCAAACTAATACATATAGAAATGATGAAATTATGAAATCATTGTTTGACATAATTATAGTAATAATTGACTTTAGACAAGAATTATCAGTAGATATTAAAATCATTGGGTGAAGCTTGACTGGGGAATACAATCTGAAAATAGTTTTGAATTTCTATTCATTATAAAGATGCAACTAAGGCACTTTTACAGTGGACAAATCTGACAGATACCATCCTAACCGTATGATCAGTGTCACTAGTTATGGAGTAAAATTGATGTGATGTGAGGACACATATCCGTCATATGGTATCCCTGTAAAAAGGCATATGCTGACTCTATCACAAAGAAACAATCAAAATGCAAATTGAGAAACATTCTATTAAACTGGCCTATCTTCTTTAAAAAGAAGAGTCAGTCTAGAAAGACGAAGGCTAAGGAATGGTTCTAGGATTAGGGGATTAATGAGATGATGCTAAAGGCAACACATGATCCTAAAAAAATGTTACAAGGGATATTTTCAGCACAGTTGTGAAAATTTGAATATGGGTTGTATATTAGATATGAATATAATGTTAAGTGTCTTGGATTTTATAATTGTACTGTGTTATGAAAGACAGGGCCCTTGTTAAGAAATAATGAAGTATTAGGTGATATAAATTTGTATATATACAACTTATTCTCAAATGTTTTAGCAAAGATAAGTGTGGCAAAACTTTAATTGATGTATCTAGGTAAAGTGTACGTGATAGTTAATTGTATAGTTCTTGTAATTTCTCTGTAGTTCTAATTCTTAATGAAAATTAATATTTTTGCAATATGTATATATTGCTTTTTCAGTGCAAGATTGAGTGGCTCTTGGGCTCTTAACTACTTACTGTGATTCTGACCTTCACTGTCCCCAAATGCTTTAGTTTACTACGTGTTTGTAAAAGTGAGGAGAAAAATCAGGAGAAGGCTAAGAGACTGATCAGATTTCTGGACTGATGGGAGTGGTACATGAGGGGTCCTCTGACTGGACCAACAACCCATATAATATTTCAGTTCAAAAATTGTTCCCATTTACATTTGCCACTTAGATAAATGTTTTCATTGTTTTAGAGGGGAGGAATCAATGAAAAGGCACTTACTAATTCAAGAATCAGCAAATGCACATAGTCCCACTAGAATCAATAGCCTCTTTCTTTACAATACACCTTCTGAGCAGAGATTGATTGGTTTTTGTCTGATTGGCTTAATCAGATAGCCAGGCCAGCCACCTATTGCACAGCCTGGAAATAAGAACTCATTGGAAGCCAAGAAGAAGAGAAAGGAATGATACGAAAAGGGGTTTGGAAAGCCAGAGTTCTGCGTGAGTGTGCTGAAGGAGTTGACAGATTAGAGAAAGGGAGGAAGGAGGTGGAGAGAGACAGGGACTAGATGAAAAACCAAGTGTGGCCATGTGGAAATGCACCACTGGTGCCACTGAACATTACCAGTAGGTTGTAAATGGCACCTTGAACTACTTACCATATGTAGACTGATTCAGAATATTGCAACTTTGGGTCTCATGACTCAGCTATATTTCCCCATTCTAAAAAGATCGACTCCTCCTTTTCCTATTTCAATTCTTTATGTCCCTTACATCCCTTTGCTTCTAATTAAATGATAGCTATACGCATTTGAGCATTTACTAATTTTATACTACTCCTGCTTTCTTCCCTCCCTCTCTTCTTTCCTCCTTCTCTGTGCTTACACACACACACGCACACTCTCATGCACTCAGGAAAAAAAATTCGTTAAAGACAAGAGGAAGAAGAAGAAGAAAAGAGAACTTCATAAGTCCCCATCTTTTTATCTCTGGTTTTAGTGTCAGTAAGGGAGAACATTCTAATCACCACATTTTCTCTTTACTTGATCTTTAAAATGCAACATTTTCAGCTGATGCTGTGAGTCCATTTGTCATTACATTGAATAAAAAAGTTAACACTTCAAAAGACAAAAGGATGTACACAAAAAATTAAGAAAGATAGCAAATTAATTCTATAACATACTTAACTTGAATAAAATAAATTTATGAACAAAAGTGTGGAATGGGGAGAGGAGTTAAGGTAACGAAAGAGTGATATGAAATTTGAGGAAAGAAGATGTCATGGCTCAAAACAGCACATGCATATTTTGCTAAAGCAGACAGCATGTGAACTTGAAAAGCAAGGTATTTATCATTTGTTTCCTTAACTGTGAATGCCTGCATTTTTACTGGTGTTTTTTTTCTTTTATTTCAAGAGTGAAGGAAAGTCTATACATTGAGAGGGTTAATTCTGGATTTAGATTTTGTTAAAAAAAAAAGTGAGATCTTTATTAGGTTAATTTGCTTAGGAAAAATAGTTTATAAAGATTTGTCTTTCAGATTAAAGACAGACAACATATGAGAAAGTCCAGTACCAATCCTATACCAATGTCAGGGGCTTCTTACTAGTTTAAGATACAGATATTTGTGAAATAGGTATCAACCTGTCAGTTTAATGAACGTGTGGTTGCCACTATATGTAAGGTCACTATTATGGAAATACACTAAAAGATTGAAATTCTTTGAAGAAATCTTTTTTTTGTGCTTTAATTCTATTTTTAACAGATTTATTGAGATGTAACTGATTTTAAATTAAAAACTGCACATTTTAAAATGTATACAGTTTACTAAGTTGAACACCAGCATGCACCGATAAAATCATCCTTACAATCAAAAGTTTCTATCTTTTCCTATGTGCATTGTGACCACTCAACAAATGTACTCTCAAAATTTTCAGTGTATAATAAAATATTGTTAGCTATAGAGACTACATTGTTCAGCAGATTTCTGGAACAGATAAAGTATTGTTAACTGTAGGTACTGTGTTGTTCAACCGATTTCTAGAGCTTATTAATTTTGCGTCACTGAAACTTTATTCCTGTTGAACAACTCCCGCCCCACTAACAGCCTCAGGCAACCACCATTCTATTGTTCCAATGAGTTTGACTATTTTAGGTACCTCATGTAGGTGGGATCATGCACTATTTGTCCGCGACTAGCTTATTTCACTTAGCTTAATGTCTCCCAGGTTCATCTATACTGTTGCATATAGCCAGATTTCCTTTTTTTCAAGAAGAATAGTATTACATTATTTATATGTATGTATGTATGTATATATATACATACAAACAGTATATGTATGTATATATATACATACTATATTTTGTATGTATTTGATCATACAGCATATGTACCACATTTTCTTCCTCATTCATCTCTTGTTAGATCTTTAGGTTGTTTCCATGCATTGGCTACTATGAATAATGCTGCAGTGATCTTTGAGATATACATTTCAATTCTATTAGATAAATACCCAGAAGTGGGATAGATGAGTCCTTGGTTTACATTCCCACAATTCATGTATAATGGTTCCAATTTCTCCATATGCTTGCCAACATTCATTTATTTTTTAAGAAATAGCCATCCTAAGAGGTATGAGGTGATAACTCATGGTTTTGATTTGTATTTCTCTGTTGATTAGAGATTTTTGAACACTTTTTTGTATTTCTTGTGCCTGTTTGTGTATTCTTTTTGAAGATGCCTGTTCAAGTCTTTTGTCCATTTTTAAATCAGTTTTTTGCAATTGAATAGGCATTTCATATATTTTGGGTATTAATCTCTTACTACATTTATGGGTCACAAATTTTTTCTCCTATTCCTTAAGTTGCTTTTTTATTCCACTGGTTATTTTCTTTACATTTGGAAGGTTTTTAGTTTAACGTTCCACCTCTCTAGGTTTGCTCCTGTTTTCTAGGCTTTTGGTGTCATATCCAAGAAATCATTGCTAAGACCAATGTCAAGAAGATTGTTACCTTTGTTTTTCTCTAGGAGTTTGATAATTTCAGGTCTTCCAGTAAGTTCATACTGAGTTGATTTTCATGCATAGCATAAGGTTGTGGTTTCATTCTTTCACATGTGGATACTCAGTTTTACTAACAATATTTGTTAGAGACTATTGTGTATCCTTGGCACTTTAGTTAAAGATCAACTGAATAGTATGTGTGAGTTTATTTCTAAGTTTTCTATTCTCTTCCATTGGCCATGTCTGTCTTTAAACCAGTAGTATACTGTTTTAACTACCATAACTTTATAATGTATTTAGAATCAAGAAGTGTGAGGCTTTCTGCTTTATTGTTTTTACTCAAGATCATTTTGCTTGTTCAAGGTCTTTTGTGGTTTCAAATAAATACACATTTTTTTCTCAAGCATACATGGATCAATTCCCAGGATAGATGACATGTTAGGTCACAAAACAGGACTTAAAAATTTTACTAAGATTGAAATCATACTGGGTATCTTTCTTAACCAGAATGGAAAAAAAATAGAAATCAGCGACAGAAACAAAATGAAAACATTCAGGAATATTTGAAAATTAAACAACACATTCCTAAGCAACCAATGAATCAAAAAAGAAATCAAAAGGAAAATTAGAAATTATCAGGAGACAAATGAAAATGAAGCACAATGTATTAAAATTTATGGAATGCAGAGGGGTATTTAACTCTTTTAAACGATGGTAACCATGTCTTAGTTTTAATTTTTTTTAAAGATTGGTTTTAGTTGCGATGTATCTTCTCTAAATGAAGAATGTTGATTCTGTGTAACCCCTGAAAATAATTTCAAAATTTTATATCTCCTCCTAGATGACAACTCTTCATAGGATTTTACATTTGAAATGGATCTTAGAGGTATCACGAGTCTACCTCTATATGTGATACATAAGTCTCCAGGCATTTGACAGGTGGTTTAAGTCCTTGATGTACTGCTTTATGCAAAACCCGATCTACTGTGAGACACTTGGCATCAGCTGAAAACATTTCTTTGTACTGGCTTCTTTATAACTTCTGCCCATAGGTTTTAGTTCTTTTATCTGGAACAAGACATTATAAACAAATGAACAAATAAACTTTTTATCATTTTTATCAAACTTTCTTCAGTTGTCCAGGCAAAACACTTCCAATTTCACTGTCTGTATTTGCAATTCTCTATCCTTTCTTGTGTGTCTTGAAATTCACATATCAGTCTCTCTTTTAAAATATTGTTCTCAAAAGAGGACATGTTGGTTCAGATGTAGTCTAAGCAGTTTAGAATACTGGCCATCCAGTATTCTTTTGATCCTGACACTATATTCATACTAATTTAGTCAAGGATTGTGCAGTTTTCTTACCAACCGTAGCACACAGTAAAGACTAAAGCCAGTCAAACTACCTAGGTCTTTTGAAATGACAAGTATTATTATTATTTATTTTAAAGGGAATAAAACAAAACAGTAAGACGGAACAAAACAAAATAGAATAATATTTTATTTCAAAAAGAAGACAAAAGGAAATCCTCCATAGCTGCTACATTGCATATTGTTATCCTCTAACTAGATGCTAAGACTACCTGCTTTAGGCCTGCAAAGTCATTCAAACAATACAATCATTAAGGTGTTTTTTTACTTTAGTTGTTAGCCTATGTTCTTCCAAATCAGCGGTTGCTTACTGGTGTGGTGAGGGGGTGCTCTTCTTGTCTCCCAGCCCGTATGCCAGCTAGCTCATGGGAGGGCATAGGTGGCTTCTTGGTTTTCTTCCCAGTGTATATGGTTGCCACTGGCTCACAGGAGGGCATGGGTTCACAAGTATTATCATTGCATTAGGTCACTCACAATTTTTTTAGGCTATCAAGTTTTTGAATGAATGAAAATTGTGATAGTTAAAATATCATTTTGTTGATTTTGCTCATTGTTTCAGGTAATAAAATCACTTTGATTCTTTACTGTGTAATCTATCATGTTACTTGTTTTTTAGCTTCATGAACTATCTTCATATTTTGCTACCATGATTTCTATATCTATTGCAGCTGTTAGTTTTGTATTATCACTTCTAGTACATGTGTATGGCTCATGGTAGGTTCACAATTATGGATTGGTAACTGGTAACTATGGCAGAACCTGGCCTGATTTGCCACTAGATCCCTTCAGCGTTACCTTCTACAATGTATTGGTCCACATTCATTTGACTGGTTTTTCATAAAGCCATGAGTTTTAGGAGGATTCTGTATCCATGCAACTGGAATAAGACTTTAAAAAGGACCCTTGACCTTCTAATTTCAATGTTTTTTTCAATGTGTAAGCTGCTCAACTCTCAGTTACTGTTTCCATGGCGCATCCATTTCTATCATCAGAATATTTTACTAATCTTTCCAAAGCCATTAGGTTATGAACTTCTTTGAGGATAAGGACCATATCTTAGCATTTTTGACATTCCTAAACATTTAAAACAAAATTCAACAAATGCTGTTTAATTTGATACTTACTACATTCATATGCTGCATACCATGGTAGATGCTGGGAATATCAATGCAAATAAGGCACAATCTCTGCCCTTGAGAAGTTATGGTTTAGAGTGGGGGCTCTAAAATCCAAATTCTTAAGTGTGAATGTGGTCCTGCACTGACTTTGAGGAAGTGGTTTAACCTCTCCCTCTGCTTGATTTTCTCATTTCTCCAATAGTGGTTAACAACAGAACTCACCTCAGAGGATTATTGTGAAGAAGGTGGATACATAAGTAAATAATTTTCATGTAATCGGGTAAGCACTAAGAGGTTTGCATAGAGAGCTCAAAGGAGAAGCACTTAACTCAATTTAAGGGGTCACCGGGAGACTTCCATATGCTAAAAGCTGAGCAGATGTGTAAAAGCCAGGTGAAAAGAAATTGAATGAACATTTGAAGAAGAAACAGAAGGAGGGATGTTCCCAAAGTTAGGAGGGGGTATGATACAGTACTCAGCTAACCAACAGCAATGGGAAACATCTAGATTTAGTGATGAGAATGTCCATAGATCAGAATGAATGATACCTGGGATTAGGTGATACAGGGCTCTCTTTTTCCCTTCTGGTTACGTTGTTGCTCCTAAACCCCTCTATAGAGAAATTCCAAAGCAGCAGTTAGGTAGGAAGCTGCTGAAGTGATAAATTCTACCTATGGCATTGGTATGATGTACAGGATGGAGTGAGAAATGTTAAAGATTGCTCCTAGATTGTTGATAGGAGTATTATGGAGAGTTTACCATTTGGGATTTACTCTGCTGGGCATTGAACATACAAAAGAGCATGAAATATAGTCCCAGCTTTCAAAGAGAATATAAACTATTTCATTTAGACATTTAGCTCTCATTTCTCTAATATCACAAAAGAGTTAAATAACTCAGAGAAATCAATATATATTTTGTCTGTATGCTACAAAAAATTAGCTATGGTATGAGTCAAATTTCCAGATTGCCATTTATAATATCTGCACATATAATTCTGAGCTCAGATCAAGATCTAGAGTAAATATCAAGATATTGACAGTTTAAGTCAAGGATGGTCAAAGATGTAGACAGTATCACAAATGGGAGTATCAAGAGTGAAGGAGAAATCAGAATCCTACAGCATGTATTCATGTCCAGAGTGAGCAAATAAAGAGAATTTTTCTCCCCCCACTAAAGAGGAGAGGCCAGAGAGAGAGACAGAGAGAGAGAGAGAGAAGAAATACCTTGAAATCTAGATAAGAGAGTTTAGAGGAGGAAGATTTAGGAAGGAATGAGTACTTTCAACCACTGAAAAGTGTTAAGTAAGATAAAGTTTAAAAGGAGTTCATTGCATTTAGTCACAAAAGAATAGTTGATGATTTTTTTGTAAAAAGGATCAGAGTACTAGGAGCCCCTTCTTTAAAAAACTTGTCTGTGAAGAAATGAAGATGGAAGGGAATGTAGAGTCTGGTAAGAGCTTTGGTGTTTCTCATTTCTTTTTAATCTAGTAGAGTATGGAATGTTTTTAGAATGAACCAAAGTTAGAAAGGTTGAAGTAAAGGTAATTGGAGATAATGTAAAGATGGCAAGGAAATCCACAACAAAAGGGATTCTTTAGGAGGTGAGGCACCTTCATTCTGATGTGGGTGGGGAAAGGAAGCAAGGATAGTTTTCCCTGCAGATAAGTGGCTAATCTGCAGTTTAGAAAGTTTACCTCGGATATCTGTTACTTCTGTGAAATACGAAGTGGATTATCTGCAAAGAGTGAGGGTGGGGGGAATAAGAGATTTTAAATGACCTTGAATGTTTGAAAAATCTGCCATGAAAAAAAATGACAAGAAATTAATTAGAACCCAGAGAGAACTTCCTGGGCCACAGTAAGGTCTGAGAAAGTCCAAGAATTGTTGGAGATAGCAATTCACATGGTCATGGGACTTTTTGGAAGAATATTTGATAGCCTAGATGTAAAGTTGATACAATGCTGGAGTTTGCTAGGTAAATCCTACAGAATGTCAAAGGAGCAAGGAGGTGGGTAGCTGAGCTAGAGCATTACTGGAAATGTGTGCCATGTTGTCCGGGTAGAGAAAGAAGCAAAGATAAGACCTTTTTCCCTTTTCTTTACAGGGACGCTGTGAAGGGGCCAAGGGGCTGGAATGTAAATTAGACGAGAGCAAGGAAACATAGGATCTTAAAAATGGATCATGTTCTGTGCTGGCATATTTGAATTAGACATTGTTCCAGGTGCTGATAAAATCCAGGAAGTAGCCTCGAGAATGGGTGATAAAAGTAAAGAGGGCGCTGCTTCTGTCTCCACTGCCTTTTCTCCTCTTTTTTCCTAGAACCTAATGTGATGCCTGAAATGAAATAGATTTCCAATATATGTTTATAAAAATACAGTAAAAAGGCTTTCCTTTTTGCCTCCTGGTATATGACTTCAATTTTCCTCTTCTTCATGTATTTCCTCTTATATATTTATATAAAAGTGTAAGTATATAACTATATACTTATTCCTGTTTTACACTGATGCTCTAAAAGAAACATACTGTCAGCTATTAGATTGCTTAATAGGGAGTTCTGGTCTAATCTGAAAGGCAGAAGTTAAGAAGTTTTCCTCAGGAAATTACATTTAAAGTGAAATTGAAGACTCTAGAGAATTTCTGGGTTTTTTTGGTTTGCTTTTGTTTTATTTTTTAGTGCCAGAGATTGAACCCATGGTCTTGTGAGTCCTAAGCATGTACTGTATGACTGAACTACATTCCAACCCCTCTGAATATCTTGAAGTGAGAAAAAAGCTGAAATATTGCAGCAGGATAGTTAGTTATGAGGGAAGATGGATGGGACTGAAAGTGTAGATTAGGGCTGTATTAGAGGTCTCATGTATGATAAATCATGATGTGTATTGTGACCCATAAGACTTGAAATAGGAAAAAGAAGCTTATAATTTTATTGTTGTTAGCTTATACGTGTTAATAGGAATTATACTATTTTTACAGGTGTATGAGTCTACACAGTGAATCATGCACTGCTTATGTTTGTTTAAAACATTTCCTCCAGCACCTTTCTACTTCCTTTCTGCAAAGCCTTATTCCTTTGGAGTAAACAAAGTAAATTTCAAAAACCACTATTAAAGTGGACTTTGTTACTGAGAGAGGAAGTTTTCAGGTTCCCTTCTTTTCTGCCATTCTAATTTTTTTTCCATTAGCTTCCTGACTGATGTCTTAGTTTATTTAAAAATTAGCTTAGGTTGGTTAATTTATAAATGATAGAAACTTATGATTCACAGTTTTAGTGACTGGTGAATCTAAGATCAAGGTGATAACAGATTTGGTAGCTGCTGGAAGTTTACTCTATTTGATAGATGGCATATCTTTCTGGAAGGGGTACACAAGGATAGAAGTCTGTCTCCAGCCTTTTTATAAAGGTACTAATTCCATTCATGAGGACTCTTTCCACAGGACCTCATCACCTCTTGAAAGCCTCATCTTAACGTCACTTTGTAGGTTAGATTTCAACATACAGTTTTTGGGGTTGGGGGGATACATGATTCAGACCACAGCAATTGGGTTAATTAGGTGTTTGAATAGGTAACAGATAAGCTTTAATTAATGGAATTCAAGGAAGCAAAGAACAGAGCAGAGACCTTTGGTGGATGATGAGAATGGGAGACTCAGATAAGCTACAGTTAACTTGTTGCACAATTTTGTCTAACATAATCTTATGTGGAACTTCAATTTTGTCAGGATAGGTAATTAGTTGCCTACTCCAACATCAATCTTAGAGGAACTGTTTTGAAATGGTGTGTGTGTGTGTATGTGCATGTATGTACTGTGTGTGTGTGTGTGTGTGTGTGTGTGTGTGTGTGTGTATGGCTATGTATGTGTATTTATGTACATCTACAGTTTGGGGCAGGAAGCTTCTGTGAAAATTGACACTAGAGGCTCAGACCACTGGTATAAGTGTTCACAAGGGTAATAATTGGGGCATGGCAGAAGCTAGAGTATAGAAAACGTGTAGGGATTGGATGACAATGGCTGCTTCTCTTGGGGATGGAGCGATATATAAAGGAAGGGCTCTAGCTTGAAGAGTAGCTTGGTGGCATAATATGCAGCCCAAGTAATTAACTATTCATCAACTATTCCTTTGTGACTAAATCCAATGAACTCCTTTTAAACTTTATCTTACTCAACACTTTTCAGCTCTGAACTGGGGTTCAGAGCTCTCCACATTAACGTTGTCGTTCCCCATTGCTTGAGGTCACTCACTGGTTATGGATAGACATTGAGATCTGGCCTTTGGACTTGTCCCACTGCAAATGCCTGGAGAGAATACCTGATCCAATCAAAAAAATATGTGCTTACAGGTCAAAGTAATGGGACATCTCAGAATCACGACTGCTTTCAAAGAAAACAACAACCTGGATTATAGATGTCACCATTATTTTAGATCAGGTAGTTGACAGATACAACAAATAAGCATGAAAAATTATCAATGTTTATTGATCTAGTATTGTTTTTACTGGCTAAAAGGTTTATTTTGAAGGGGTAGCATATAAAAATAACATGGTATTTATTTAGAATTTGAACAGTAAACTTTTGGGCAAATAAAAAACTCAGAAACAGACCTGTATATATGTGGAGCTTTAATATATGATAGAAGTGGCATGGCAGATCGATGCTGAAAAGAAGGGCTTTTCAATAAATAGACTTGTGAAAACTGCTTATATATTTGGGAAAAAATGAAATTGACCCCACCTCATTCCATATGTAAAAATGAATTCCAGGTAAATTAAATCTGGTAGAAAATGGTTAATACATGACAGGAATTTAACAGAAGAGGAAACTCATTTGACTAATAAAATATGATGAGATAGTCAACGTCATTTTTAACCAAGGAAAGAAATTTAAAATTGTAAGATATCATTGTATACTCATTTAATTGGCAAAAATTAAAAAATATGACAATACCAAATATTGGAGAGAATGTGAATTAGAATCTTATAAAATGCTTTTGAAAGTATAAATGGATAAAACCACTTTGGAAAGTTTGTCATTATGTAATGTTGACCATTCTCATATCTTATAACTTGGGAAATTCTACTTGTAGGTATAAACCCAAGAAAAACTGTGTAATAAGAAACATGAACAAGAGTGGTCCTAGCAGCATTGTTAGTAAAGGTATATAAAAGGTTATATAAAAGTATATGATTCCTTTTTATAAAAGTTAAACACAAATTAAATAATATAATTTTTAGTAATAACAAATATGCAGTAAAGCTATAATTTCAAAATCAATAATAAATGTGAGAATAAAGGAAGAGAAGGTAGACAAATAGATTAGGGACAGATTATAGGTGGATACAAATGATTATTGATGTTCTAATTCTTATCCTGGACAGTTTTTTCATATTTAATGATAAACAAATAAATAAGTACATGAGCATATATAAATAAAAGAGGCCATGCTTGTACCTATGAATGAGAGTGTGTCACAAATAAGACCCACTTCTATGCATTTGAGCATAAAAACATCAACTCCCTTCATCATGTTTATATTTACTATTATATTACCATCAGTCCACACAATAATTCTGTTTTTGCTTACTCCTATAATCTCCCTTTTACAGATGATTAATAGCTCAGAAAGTTAATATGACTTGTTCAAGTGAATGAAACTGGAATATGGTAGAATGTAGAGTTTGAGGTCTCATCTGCTAACTATAGGGCCTTCCCTTTAACATCAAGCTTAGCTCCCAGTCACTAAGACCATTTTATTCACTAAAATACCTACCAACAGCAGTTATTCTGTTGAGGATAACAATCTCTAGAGATAAAATTTGCCTAACATTGAAATATTTTTGCCTTACAAAGTATGCTGTAGCAAGGTGAGAAATTTGCCTGTGTGTCATAGTGGAAAAGCTGTGTTAAAATGAAATCATCTATTATATCACTGAGTAACAAGAACTTGAATGTAGGAGAGCTCAAATAAGAAATGTCCTCCACTGTTGGATGAAGTGATTCATTCCCTGAGTCGGCACAGTGTTCCTCTCTCGTGCCCACACAACAATGTAGAGATATAGAATGTTCCTAACGTTTTTAGAAGTCGTGAATTCGTTAGACACCTATTCTGCTTTGTGACCTTCCCAAGGATCCTTGATTCTAGCTTATTATTTCTTTAAAGATGCCAGATGTAAAGCTCATGCCCCCTCTGCTGGTCAGCCTCAGTTTGTTATAAATGTCTTTCTAAATAGGCATTCATCCATCCCTGTGAGGAAAAATAATTTTATGTTTATTTCTAGTACCCTGAGGGTTTTTTTTTTTTTTTGAGAAGACAGTTGGCAGTAGGAAAGAATGTATTTTTTTAAGAAGACAAAATGTCACCAGGAACCTGGCTTGTGGGCAGATGCCACGTAAGTGAATTTGTACTAAAATTTGGGGGCAGTAATATTGGAGGTGTGGAGACCAGCTTTAGAAGCAGCCTCTGCGGCCCTTGCTTTACAGCAAGAAAAAAATCTGTTAATTTTCTTCAACTCATCGTCCGGTTGAATGTGTTAGGTACTCTCATAGTCTTATTGAATGTGTATCTTTTTTCTCTCTCTCTTGAAGGCTGAGTTCTATTTTCCTTCTTGTGTTTATATGTCAAATCTGTTTATAAGAGTAAAATAAGGACTTCTAGGGGTGGAAATTATATTTAAGTTTCTGTTGGGTTCAGCCCCCAACCCTCAGTGCATACTACACGGTAAATAATAGTTTTGCTACTTAGCTACCTCTCTGAAATTGCCATGTAAAAAACAGAAACTATCCCAGCCAGTAACCTAAGAAAATCCAAATAAAAAGGGTGAAAGAATACTCTGACTATGCACCAAAAGACTAGATACAGTAATTTTACTATTGTGCCATAATCACAATTTGACTAAGACTTCAGGGTATGTTGAAATTCAGTGATCAGGTACGAAAAACGTCTATTGAAATGATTTTGCTTTTCCTCTGCCTCTGAATCTCCATATGGTTAAACACTGCAGAGGTCTAAACAATACCAGGATAACAATCTCTAGAGATAAAATTTATCCTTTTCAACTTATCTACCACTTAAACTCAGAACCCTGAAAGTAATACAGAAGCAACTCAGCTTTAAGTAGCAAGGCGAGAAGCAGCCAAGTTTCCATGGTGGTGAGCAGGGCCCTTGAGTTGTGGTCTTGACTCTATCAAGTCATGGGTAATAATTGGAGAGTCATTTTAGTTCAGTTTGTGCCTCAGTTTCCTTATTTATAAAATAGTAATAATCATAACCACTTTGTAGAATAACTTGCTGGGTAGGAAGACAATGTAAATTCACTGTTCCCAAGTCTTTTTCTTACTCTGCACGCTCTCTAGAGTAGTGGGGTTTGGGACAGAATGTCACATCTATTCTTCCTATTTCACTGTGTATATAGAATGAAGACTTTTGACTGCCTTTGGACCAAGACAAGTGAGCCTGCTCAGTATTAGAGGCCGTCATATATTGCCCCCACCACAGTATTAAAAACACATGAGCCACCCTCTGCCCTGCCTGAGCACTAACCACTGGCACACCATACACAGAGCTGGACTGTCTTAACTAACACTGTTCAGACCCCCAGGAAAGCATTTTTCCATGTCTCTTGTTTCGTGTGTCAACTCAGCAGGTAGCTGCATCTGGCTGCTATTAAGGTTTGTAGGGGGTGCCATTTCCAAAGATGAGTCCCGCACTACTTTGAAATGTAGATAGCTTTAGAATGATAAAAGGGCTTAGAGAGAAGGAAAAACAAATTAACCAATTCTTTAACTCTTTTTCTTCAATAAAATTGAATAAAATTTCCCATAAGGATTACTTTTCAGTAGTACTGAATGTACTTTTTTTGTGTATGTGTTCATAATTAGAAGGGTATTCATGCTCCTGGTGGGTGAAGAATATTTTGCAACATTAAATGGATTTACATTTCTCTTAAATTATATGCACAAAAGTGTATTAGTTTGTGGAGGCTATTGTAACTACCCAAAATTGGGTGATTTAAATAACAAAAATTTATTTTTTCACAGTTACAAAGGTTGAACGTTTAAGATCAAGGTTTTAGCAGGACTGGTTTCTCATAAGGCCTTTTCTTTGGCGTATACGTAGCATGTTCTCTGTATGTTTTTGCATGACCTTTTTTCTGTGCATTATTGTAGAGAATGTGCTCTGATTTTTCTTCCTCATATAAGGTACCAGTTCTTTTCAATTACAGCTCCACCCTTCTGACCTCATTTTACATTAATACCCACATCTCCATGTACAGTCACATTGGATGGGAGAACAGGATTCAGTGTATGACTTTTGGAGCCAGGCATAGTGGCGCATGTCTGTAATCCTAGCACTTGAGAGGCTGAAGCAGAAGGATTGGTGTGTATGAGGTTAGCTGAATTACATAGCAAGATCTTAAAAAAAAAAAGAGAGAACAGAACAAAACAAAATAAATGAATTTTGGGATACATCTTAGTCTGTAACTAAAACATCATTGATTGCAATGGCAAGTAGAAGGACAATAAATTCTGAATGAGAAATGATTTTATTTTTATAAACTAGTAACATTTAGTTAAAATTTCAAAACTTAAATTAAAAAGTTAGATTTAAAAAAATTTTTTTGGTCTTTTTAAGACAGGGTCTCACTGTGCAGTTCAGGCTGCCCTTGAACTCACTTTGTAACTCAGGCTGGCCTTGAACTTGCAGCAGTCCACCTGCCTCAGCCTCCAAAGTGCTGGGATTACAGTTGTGTGCCATCATGCTCGGCTTAGAAGTTCAAGGAATCAGTTAAAATTTTTTTGTTTTTGTTTTTTGGAGACAGAGTCTTGCTGTGTAGTCCAGGCTAGCCTTGAACTCACTATGTGACCCAGGCTGGCTTTGAACTGACACCCATCCTTTTGCCTGAGCCTCCCAAGTGCTGGGATTACCGGCCTGCACCATCACACCTGGCTAAACTTTAAAATATTGAAATTTATTAAGTTTAATTTGTATTTTACTTTTTAATTTCTTTCTTTTTGTGGTACTAGGGGTTAACCTTAGGGGCTCGAGTACTAGGCAAGAACTCTTCCACTAAACTGTGAACTCAGGTCAAATTTTAATAAATTATTTTCAATATTTTAGAAGAAACATAGCTTTTTTAATGATGTATAAAGTAATTTAATTTTTTTTTTCAGTTAAGGAGCCCAGACTGTCCTTGAACTTGTGATCCTCTTGCCTCAGTCTCTTGAGTAGCTGGGGTTATAGGCATATACCTGAACTGTAGTAAGTACATTTTTATTTTTGTATTTACACTGGTTTGCACTTTTGATGAAAATATAATAACACTTTATACTGTTGAATACAGTTGCACTTAATTTTAATATTCTATATCATTACTATTGATAAAACACAAATGATGTAAAAAACTTGACTGTAACAGGCTATTGATTTTGTTAACGTGAAACAAGAGAATACAATCTTCATAAATATTGCTTTCTTCATAAATATTGGTTCAGTGAGCATATAAAATAGAATAATTGTTAAATGGTAAATTGCTTTTAAGAACCTGAATTCTACCCCAGAGCAATAGGAATCTATTATACAAGTGGTTTCCCAACTGAGGTCTCTCAAATGGGGATATGTAGAGTGTGTCATGATAGGGAAGGAGAAGGTTTTATCAAAGCCCTTGTTAACATGCTACATCTCCTGCTGTATCAACTTTCTTTCTTTCTTTTTATTTAATTTTTTTGAGACAGGATCTTGCTGTGTAACTCAAGCTGGGTTTGAACTCACTGTATAACCCCAGCTTGCTTGAACTCACGATGATCCTCCTGCTTCAGCCTCCCAAGTGCTTGGATTACAGGCATGCGCCACTGCCACTATGCCTGGCTCAATTTTCATTTTAAACTACTTCTTTGAGATAAATGGTAGGTTTCGAGACTAACAAATATTTAAGATAAACACAGCACTTTGGAAAATTGTGTATTTCCCAAGATTGTTGCTTTGGATCCCTTCTCTAGGGCTATGCATGCCTGCACACATGCACCCCCCACTGCCCCGTGTGTGTGTGTGTGTGTGTGTGTGTGTGTTAGCTTGCATTCTTCTCTCTTAGTACTTTAGTAGAAAAGTTGAAGAAGCCTTAGAAAAAATAATAAACTGCCTGAGACAAGAAAATTACAGAATAGAATCTCTAGGAAGGTACTAAAAGAAGATACCAAAATAAGTCCTTCATTTGAGAAAGATCAGGGCATTATACTACATTGCTGTCTTAGCTGATTCAGTTTGTGTGTGCTACTAAGAGAGAAAGTCATATATTCTGTTCCTATGTGGGTGGGTTAATTGCCAAGAGGAATAAGGCCCAACCTTTTCCAACCTACGAATGTGTAGTTGCTTGGTCATTAGCAAGTGTGAAGAAAAGCGTGTAGAAGGCACGACACAATCTAATAGTGCTTTTGAAAAACAACGAAATGGATGTTTCCATGATGTGTATGCATAGCACTTCCTTCATGTAGCTCTGTGCTCTTAAGTTCTTAGTTTTACCAAGATACTATGAAATTGGGAGTGAGTTGCATCTTCCTTTCTGTTCCTCTCTGTCTACTTTCTTCTTCTACAACTAACGAGGAGTCAGAATGGTACAAAAGGAAGAAAGAAAAAAGAATATTAGGACTTGGGTGGCCTGATCCTTGGTCCTATATAATGCATTAAGTAGCTGTCTGGGGACTTTTGAATAAATTCACTGAACTTTTCCTCTCTTCTTTCTCATTTGTAAAAATCAGAATTTTAGTAACTCTAAGATTCTTTCTAATTAAAATTCTGAATTATTTTTGAACATTTTTCTTTAAAATTTTCCTTTCCTTTTACAATTCTCTGATATGCAAACTTAATATGATTTCTTTCAGAAACCTTTGAGTCAGTAAGTTTCGAACTTCTTAAAATATAAGAATTTTACCTGTTGTCCTGATTTTGGATTGGAAATATCGCTAATGAATGAATGACATGTATTTAAATTCTCCTAGTTCTGTCACCTAAAAAAACCTCAAAATAAATACCAATCCACTGGTACCCAGTACTTATACCACCCAGATTGAGATTTCCAGGTGCTGGTCTTCTCTAAAAGTAATCAGTGAATAGTGGATGCCATAGTGTGTGTATCTCCCTCATTCCCCCAGTTGCTCAGAACATCAGCAGCTTTTGGCTGACCCTGTAGTCACATGTGGGCCCCGCTCCTAACCAAAGTTGCTCAGCTTCAGTACTTTTGATATTTTAGACTAGATATGTCTTTGTTACTGGGGACTCTCCTGTGCATTAGAAGATGTTTGGCAGAATCCCGTCTTCTACCTACTAGATACCAGTAGAACCCTGCTCCTGCTTATGGCAACCAAACATTGTCTCCATACATTGTAAAATTGCTGTGATTCAGAACCACTGCCCGAAAATGACAGGAGCCACCTCACTCAAGATCACTCTCTCTGTGCTTTGTATTTTGTACTCAATGACCGATTAATTTGGATTATATAGTCCAGGCTCTTTTTTCTCAAGGCAGAATATGTTGGAGGACCAGGCCATCTCTAGCACCGTCTGTGGGCTTATTGTGATTTTGCTGTGGTTTAACTCCTTCCTCTACCCAGTCCTATTTTTGCCCCTCCGCCACAGGTGTTGACTCTAAGGGAAGTCCCCAGTATGTTTCTTGTGTCTAAATATTCAATTCAGTCTGTTTCTTGAGTGGACTCAACTTCAGATAGGGCTTGTTAGGGAAATAGTTGATTCTGTATTTGAAGTAGAAAATTTGCCAAATTAAGCCTGGACTATTTTGGGATATCAGAAAAGAAAAAAGCTATCAAAGGATACTAGGGTCATTTTAGAAAGGATTCAGGTACCAGTTTAGATAACCTCTCACTGGCCAAAGATGGTTAAAATAAATATCAATAATGATTAATGATAATAACTCAATGGATTGGTGCTGAAACTCACAACAAAGATTTTTAAAGTCTTTGGTCACTTAAGAGGATACATGGAACTACCTCTTTATTTTACAAATTGATAAATAAAATAATCAAGGATTTTTTCCTTTCTTTTCTACACTACTTATATCGAATAACCAGCTGATGAGAGGCAAGTTAACTCATTAATAAAGAAGAAATGATACAAGTAGAATACTACCATTTTATAGTGCCTGAGGAATTAATGACCTTAAGCAATGATTATCAGTGGTTGATAACAGCAGAAAAAGAAATACCCTCGATACTGTGTACTTTCTAATGGACACCCCACAGTATGGTGGGATGTAGTTGTCTTGTGAGTTTAGCAGGCAGTTCACAAGACTTCCCTCACTCTGACATCAAATCATCAGTGTAGGAATTCCTAAAATCACACTGAGTCTTGAAAATTGGCAAGAAGGACTCTTAGAAGTTACTGAAAGTTGCTATACTACTGATGCAGGTTTATTAGAGCTAAAGGATATAGATTAAAAGTAGCTGAGGAAATAAGTACATAGGGCAGAATCCAGAAGAGTTGCAAGTAGGGATGTTCCAGAGTATTCTTGTCAGGGAGTGTGGACACCATTACTGTTCTAGCATTTGACTGATGTGTGGGAGTATATACAAATTATTGCTAAGCAAGAAAACTTTCCTGAGCTTTTGTATCTAGAGATTTTATGACTTGACTCTCAGGCACCAGCCTCTGTAGAAGTCAGCTGAACTAGCTGTGGTGGCCCACAGCTGTTATCCAGCACTCTTGTAGGCTGAGGCAGGAGGATCACAGGTTTGAGCCTGAGCAATTTAGCAAGACCCTGTCTCAAAATAAAAATAAAGGAAAAGGGCTGGAGCTGTAACTCAGTACAAAGGCCCTGAATTCATTCTCTAGTGTCATAATAAATAAATACAAAGTGAGCATGGTTATGTGTGACCCCAAATTCTTACCCTGTATTGTGTCATTATACAATGCAGCTTGACTCAAGGTCCCCAGGCAAACAAAATCACTTCTATGAAGCATGATACTCTGAAAGTTTAGAGATTACCTCCTAGAATTGAGCTCAAAGGCCAGATATATTTTTGGGCACAATTAAATTCTTTGCTACACATCTTGCCAAAGAAACAAAGGACACTGAACCCAAATCTGGTTAGCTCCAACTAACGATTTATAGAACACAGAAGGGATGGAGAACCTGTTAAATTACATCATGGTGAATGTGCTCTTGGGGGAGACTATTGGCTGATCAACCTGGTATTCTAAACAAAAAACTGAAAGGGAAGAAGAATTCAGACAAGCCTACAGATTAAAATACTATTATTCAGTTTCAGTGTACCTTATTTGGATCCTGATTCAAATAAAGAAACTGAAAAATATTCACAAGAGAACTGGGGAAATGTGAACACTGATGGGATATTTGATACTAAGAACTTAATTTTTGCATTGAGAATTATATTCTGGTCATGTTTAAAGAGCAAAGAGAGCCTTTATCTTTTAGAAATATGTATAAAAAATAGAAATGTCCAAATGGGAAGGGGAACTAGGGAGGTGGGAGAGGGAAAGGAAAGAAAGGGAAAAAAGGATGAGTAAAAAAGGGAAAACATGAAAACAAAGCTTTTGTAAATAAGGAGGGGAGGCTAGGGGAAGGGGAAAAGAAGAATAAAAGTTGTATATGTACAGATCCAAACTCCCTAGAGTGAATGTGATCATTATGTGTACCTAAAATGTACCAATAAGCTTAATTTAAAAAATAGATAAAGATGGGCTGGAAGTGTAGCTCAGTGGTAGAGTACTTCTCTAGTGTGTATGGGATCCTAGGTTCAATCCTCAGTATAACCACAAAAGGAAAAAAAAATAGAAGAGGAATGGAGTCTTCTGGAAGAAACATCAAAAGAAGCATAGCTTCAGTCAGTAATTGCCTAAGGTAGATACCCTTAATCATTGGAGTAGATCCATGGGTGCAGGTTCCTATTAACCTTCCATCAGGGTCACACATACCTGAGTCAGTCAACTTATAAAGAGCCAAGTTTTATTCTGGTTCTGGCTCATCACTGATTGGCCCTGTTGCTGTTGGGTCTGTATTAAGGCAGCACATCATGGCAAAGTGCGTGGCAGAACAAAACTGCTCACCTCATCACCCAGGGAGAGAGGGGCAGGGGAGGGGACTGCAGTGACCTGGAGACTCTCCCCAGTCTCCACCTCTTAAATGTTCCACTGTCTCCTAATTGCAGCTCCCTGGAGACGAAGCCTTTACCATGTGGACCTTGTAGAGGACTCTTATTCCAAACTATAGCACCAGTATAAGCTGATACTATCACAGAATTTCCAGGATTTTTAGTTAGTCCAAAAGCAGATGACTTTCTGACAATAGATGGTTAATTAAACAAAGAGTAAAAACCAAGAATTAATTATGAATTGATTAGTTGAGAACTGAAGTAAATGAACATGAAAAATTTACTTGTGATTAATGTTTTATATTCAATTGGACAAATAAAAACACTTTTATTCCTGGTCTATCACTAATGCTCAATTTAGCAATCTAACTCTTCTACAAAAGAGAAAAAAATACTCTTTAAATGGTATCTTATTGCAGCTGATCTTTTGGAGATCAGAAAAAATATAAGATATATTGGATGATAAGCTAAAAAATCAAGAGAAAAATCTAAGAAAAATTTTGTGGTGAAAAGACGGGTCCATATAGACTGGCTTGTCTGTACAATTGCATGTAATAGTGGTTACTATTAAAGTTCCATTTATTGTTTCCCTTTACTGTTCATGATCATGTTATTATTGACATAGGTTTAATAGAAACCTATTTTTTTCCTACTGGGATATAATTGGATAGAGAAAATTTGTGATAGTATGTCAGAAATGTTACATTTAAAAACAAGTTCCCTTGATTAGACAGGATAGAGTCACTATTAAGAAACAGGAACTGGGGCCAGGGATTTAGCTTAGTGGCTTAAGCGCCTGCCTGGCAAGTGCGAGGTCGTGAGTTCAATCCCCGGTACCAAAAAAAAAAAAAAAAAAAAAAGAGAAACAGGAACTGTACTTTATATGTGGAAATGATGCCCACAAAATTCTTCCAGAAAACTTACCTTGTACCTACTCTATGGCTAGTGAAATCTCAGCCATAAAATCAGGAAAAAAAAGTACCAGTTCTTGCTCCAGCAAGTAGCTTGACAGACTTGGCGGGGGGTGGGTGGGGGGTCCTCAGACTCCGTAAAGGAAGGACACTCTAGTTATTAGTTACTGAGGAAAAGCGCAGTAGAGGTGAAATGGACACACTTTTCACAGCCTTATCCAGGGCAAGCTAATTAATAGCACAAAGTCAAATCATCTCTGACCCTAATGTGACCAAAGTAGGACTAGAACTTTATTAAAGCCTCTAGTCATAAATTAATCCTCTGAGGCTTAGTATTACATAGCTTTCATTTGTTAAACCCTGCTAAGTAAATCCTCAGGTATTAATCAACATCTCTTGTGGCACCTAGGTAAATGAAACTGGTTAAACAGAAGAGCAAATCCTCCAAATTGATCACATGAGTCAGAAAATTTCTGAACAAACCCTTGTGGTCAAATGTATACCTAAGCGACAGAACTGGTCAAAAGGAGAGGCCAAGAAACAGAAATGACTGTGCTGCCATTTTGACTTACTGCATTATGCACTATGGTGACAAAAACGAAACAAAACAAAACAAAACAAAAATCAAGAAAAACTCCTATAAAACCAGCGAACACCTGGCATTCTTTCAAAAAAGGCAGAAACATCTTACCTAATACTAGTTTCTAGATGAAGAGCCACACCCTTGTAAGCTGCTCACAACCTGAAACAAGCAACTTTATTCCTGATTTTTAGAATATTGATGTCTACAGATTGGTGACAACCTTTGCAGATATGACAGTCATGTGAGGAAAATACTGACTATAATTTTGATAACTTGTGTTTTTTTCTCAAGTCCCTGTTATGTATTTTGGAGACTGAAATTGTTCTAAAGTTGTTCTCTCTTGCAAAATAATAAAGTAACAATTCTTTCCTTAATTCTTTCTCTTTTTGTACTTGTTAATTGTTAAAGCATTTATTCTCTTTAATTGTGTACATATTCTTAAATTTCTATAATAAAAACTAAAATAATATATTACTACACAAAGTAATAAAGAAGTATTATTAGCGCTTTACTATGGAGACATAGGATTTAGTTTAATTGCAACTAATTTTCAAATGCAAAGACTACTTTAAGGTATTTTAGTCCTTTCTTCCTCTCCTCCTTTCCACTTCACCTGGGTGAGATAGTTTTCTATTTTAAAGCATACGCACACTCACTAAGATGATTCTGGGGCCATGCAAAGTTATCTTTTGTGGTTGTGGAGCTGGTATTTTCTGACCTCACTAGTGAGGTTGGAATCCTCAATATCAGATGGCAGTGAAGGAGCTAGAGTTTCCATATTATTTGCTATGTTTAGTATGCATGTCAAAAATAGATCCAAAAACTATAGCAACTAAAAAATATTTGTGTAAATCAGTATTTGAGAAACAAATGTTGGTGTTTGGCTTTAGTGTTGGCTTCTTCAGCATTGATACTGGCAGATACAATTTACATTTATTTTGCTTTTTAAAATCCCATATGAACTGGTTTTGTAAAACTTCTTAGTATATTTGCATGCTTTTGTTTCCTGGGAGGTTCCTTTGGCTTTGTTTGGTTCTGGTATCATGATTATTTATTATATGTTCTCTTGAAGTATAGGAAAAAAAGACACTTGTTACATTTTGTGATTTATATATTTGACAAATGTTTTTGATCTACTGTGTACAAGAGATTGTTCTAAGAAATTTGAAGGTATATAGATTATGATGTCAATTTGCTTTCATTCCAGCACAGAAGATAAATTGTGGGTCAGGCACTGAGCTAGGTGCTGGAGAGGCAGAGGTGAACAAATTTCCTAAATTTGCTGCACATTATGAAGACAGGCAAATACAGTGAAAAGAGGAGACCTTATGGAGAAATTACCATAAATGACAAATTAGAGTTAGCCAGACAAAACAAAATGGAGCAGAAAATGAACTTTATGTAAATGGAACAAAAGATCCACATAGTGGTCTAGACTTTTTTTTTTTTTTGTACGGGGGATCAAACTCAAGACCTTGCGCTTGCCAGGCAAGCACTTATACCACTGAGCTAAATCCCTGGCGCTGGTCCAGAAATGAAAATGAGCCTGTGTCCAGTTTCTATGCATATATAGAAACCTGATCTTTCCAGATTATCAGAGTGGACTGGACTCAGGCATTAAACTCATGTTGGGTTATATATAAACCAGAGTAGTAGTTTGCTAATATATAGTGAAATAAATGTCTTGCCAACCAGAACATGTGTGACCTGAATATTTCCTTTCCCAATGTTAGATCTATTTGAGAAACTTATTTGTGTTTATGATGTTGCTTTGGAAGCCTGGTGTCAGAACTTGAAGGTTAGTTGCATGATTCAGAGATACTTAGTTTATAATTGCTAATGTGTGCATCTTTGCAAAATAGGAGGAGCTACCATTGGGAATAGTTGTCTAAATTTGAAGGCATTGTTGCTTAAGTAGTATTGAAGGTACATGTTGATCTTCATATTTTTTGTACGACTTCTCCTCTGTTTTTTGTACTCGCCATCTGGTTCTGATTGCTATATTTTATTTTTATTTTAATTTATTAAGACAGGATCTCACTATGTAGTTTAGGCTGCTTTATCCTCTTGCCTCGACCTCGTGAGTCCTGGGATTATAGGTGTGCATCACCATGCCTGGCTACTATATTTTATTCTTATATGTCCAATCAATTGCCAACTATTATTAAATCTGCTTCCTTAATGTCTTTTGAATCTACTTCTTTTAATTTCCATTGTCCTCATAATTCTTGCCTGTAATATTGAAATAACCTTCTAAGTGGTTATATTATGTCCCAGTTTTGCCCTCTTCCAATTATGTCCCAGTTTTGCCCTCTTCCAATCTCTTCTCCACAGATGGGCATTACGAATATTCTAAACTACAGACTCCATTATAGAATGTCTCTTTTCAAACCCTTGACATCTCCCCCATAGCCTCTGGGTTTGTATCAGTTAGGATCTTGATATGGAACAGAATTTGTCTCATATTTTAATGAAGAGACTCTAGTGAAAATATTACTTGCAGGTATATGGAAAGGGTTAAGGGAGAAAACTGTGAATGGGAAGGTATTCAGAGACTAGCAAAAGTAAGAAGCTGTTACCACTCTAGAGCTGAGGGGGAAAAGGAGAAAAAATACTGCTGGATTACTGGATTACCACTGGCTGGAGGAAGGGCCAACTGATGGAACATTAGCTGTAGAGGATATTAATACAAAGGTCACAGAGAAGAAGTAAAATTATCTTCCCTTCTTCCTGCCCACGGATGATCTGCTAGAGATTACCATTACCCATATCTCTGGGAAAACCAACAGGCGAGAGAGTTGGATGGTGCATTCTACAGGGTCATCCTGCTAGGCTACAGAGCAGGAGAGAAAATCTAAATGGGGATTTGGTGAGATAAAGCAAAAGATTAATATTTAGCAGAGGACAAAAGTTCAAAATTTTAAACCAGGCTTATGAGTCCATTCATGATCTAACTTCTAGCTGCTTAGTCATATTGCTCAATCTCTATCCAATATCCCGAGTTTAGTCATGCTGAAGTGTTTGAAATCCTGCAAAAGTTCCATGTATCACTTAGGGATCATCTCCTCTAGGAAGATAGAGGCCCTACTGTAACATTTTTGTAGTGTACTTCATTGGCTTTTTACTAGACTGTAACTGCCACAAGGGAATCTCAATCATCATTTTACACCCTCAGTGCCAAGCACAGCAACTGTCTTGCAGAATGTGCCCAAGACACATTGTTGATTCCCTACACATTAATACCATTCACGCTGCAGCAATGGTCAGAGTTCACCTAAAAATCACTCTCATATCTTGGAGACACTTTTTCAGTCACAAGTCATTGTCCACGTATAGGTCAATTTCTATAAATTCTTCAAGTGTAGGTCCTAGCAGGTATTGCACTGTTCCAAGCACTGCTGGTAGCTTTCAACTCCTGAGAGTTAAAAGGAGGCAGATAAAGGTGAAGAGCTAAAGGTCTTTGAAAGAAGAGTTTTTAGGAAGCATGTTATGGCTGTGTTTTTAGGTGCCTCCCTAAAGTGTCATGCAGTCGTAGGTGGGGCTTTTAGGTGGGGCTTTTTCAGAGGTGGCTGGATCTAGAGTGGTGATGCTGGGATTAAGGGTGTGTAATTACTGAATCACTCCATTGATTGGTTTAGCATTGTCATAATCCTAGGAGCCTAGATACAATATAAAAGTGGCAGAAAAATGCTGTTAATGTTTCCTCTCTTGCATCCTTTGTTACCTTCTGCCTGCCATGAGATGTTTCTCCTCTACAGTGCCTTTCTGCCATGCCACCCTGTCTTGGAGCCGGCCAGTTATGGACTGGTACCTCTAAAAACTGTGGGCTAGATAAACCTTTCCTCCTTTAACTTTGGGAGTTGAGTGTTTAGTCTCAGCAATGAGAGAAAAGTAACTAAGACATAGACCATGTGGCACTTGAGTTTTGATACAGGGGTAGAAGTCACATTAAGACGCAGAGGAGGGACAATCCAGATTGAGGATGGAGAACAAGCAAAGGCAGCAGTGGGTTTCTGAGAGAGCAAAGAGTCTTGAGGAGTATTAGGGGAGTGGGGGTAAGTTTGGCCATTGGGCACATCTTGGAGACTACTGGATGCTGGGCTAAGGAAACTGAACTGGGTTTTGTAGAT
>PVJX010013413.1:0-47498 GCA_004027295.1 Dolichotis patagonum | reverse complement strand
TGGTTGATGGGCATCTTGGTTGTTTCTAAGATTTAGCTATTACAATTTGTGCTGCTATGAACATGAGTGCACATATATCACTGTGATATGAACTTTTCAGTTCCTCTGGGAAAATACCCAGGAGGGGAATAGCTAGGTTGAATGGAGCTTCCACTCCTAGTCTTCTGAGAATTCTCCATACTGATTTCCATAGTGGGTGTACTGGTCTACACTCCCACCAAAAATGGAGCAATGTTCCTTTTTCCCTGAAGTCTCGTCAATATTTGTTATCATTTGATTTCTTGATGGCAGCTATTTTTCAGGGGTGAGATGAAATCTCAATGTTGTTTTAATTGCATTTCTCAAATGACCAGTGATGGTGAACTTTTCTTCATGTATTTACTTGCCATTTGTATATCTTCATCAGAGAACTGAGTGTTCTTCTCAGTAGCCCATTTTTGGAAAGGGCCTTGCATTTGGGTGTCTTGATGTTTTTCAATTCTTTATATGTTCTTGATATAAGTCCTTTGTCTGAGGGGTTGCTGACTAAAATTCTTTCCTATTCTGTGGGTTTTCTTTTCACTCTCCTGGTGATCTGCTTTGAAGTGCAGCAAATTTTCAATAGTATGAGATCCCAGTTGTTGATTCTCTGAAGCATTTCCTGTGCAGTTTGTGTTTTGTTCATGAATTCTCTGCCTACCCCTGTGTCTCCAAGACTTCTACCCCCCTATCTTCCAGTAGATTTAGTGTTTCTGTTTTAATGTTTAGGTCTTTGTTCCATTTAGACTTCAGTTTTGTGCATGGTGATAGGCATGGATCTAGTTTCAGCCTTCTGCATGTGGAGAGCCAATACTCCCAACACCATTTATTAAAGAGGCTATCCTTCTTCCAGTGAACATGTTTCGCCCCTTTGTCAAATATCAGGTGGCTGAGGGTCTTTGTACTTATACTTGCATCTTCTAGTCTATTCCATTGGTCCTCAGGTCTATTTCTTTGCCAGTACCAGGCTGATTTTAACACTGTGGCTTGGCAGTAAAGTTTCAAGTCAGGAATTGAGATGCCTCCTGCCTTATCTTTATTGCCCAGAATTGCCTTTGCTATTCTAGGTTTCTTCTGTTTCCAAATGAAATTTAGGAGTGTTTTATCTGGGATCAGTGAGGTATGTTGATCATATTTTGATTGGGATTGCGTTAAACCTGTATAACAGTTTTGGGAGTATGCCCATTTTCACAATGTTGGTTCTTCCTAACCAAGAGCAAGGAATATCCTTCCATTTTCTAATATCCTCTTCGATCTCCTTTTTTAGTGTAGTATAATTTTCTGCATATAGGTCTTTTACATTCTTAGTTCAGTTGATTCCTAGTATTTCATTTTTTTAGATGTTATTGTGAGGGCGATATTACCTTAATTTCTCTCTTGGTGAGTTTCTTGTTTGTGTACAGAAATGCTATTGATTTTTGAGCATTGACTTTGTATCCAGCTACACTGCTGAATTTGTTTATTATCTCTATCAGTCTTTTAATGGAGTTTTCTGGGTCTTCTATATAGAGTATCATGTGATCTGCAAATAGCAATAATTTAACTTCTTCCTTTCCTATCTTTATTCCTTTTATTTCTCTCTCTTGTCTGATTGCCCTGACTAGTGTTTCTAGAACTATATTGAAAAGGAGTGGTGATAGTGGACATCCTTGTCTTGTTCCTGATTTTAAAGTGAAAGATTTTAGCTTTTGTCCATTTAGTATAATATTGGCTGTTAGTTTGTCATAGATGGCCTTTATAAGGTTGAGGTAGACTCCATGTATTCCAAGTTGCTGAAGGGTTTTATCATGAACATGTGTTGGACTTTATCAAAAGCTTTTTCCGCATCTATTGAGATGACCATGTGGTTTCTGTTTTTGGCTCTGTTGATATGGTGTATCACATTTATTGATTTGCATATGTTAAACCATCCCTGCATTCCTGGAATGAACCCCACTTGATCATGATGTATAATCTTCTTGATGATTTGTTGCATTCTATTTGCCAGTATATTATTGAGAATCTTTGCATCAATGTTCTTTAGTGAGATTGGCCTATAGTTCTCTTTTTTGGTGGGGTCTTTCTCGGGTTTTGGTATGAGAATTATGCTTGCCTCCAGGAATGATTTAGGGAGGACTGCTTTCTTTTCAATTTCATTAAACAGTTTAAGGAGGATTGGCATCAAATCTTCTCTAAATTTCTTATAGAATTCAGCTGTGAATCCATCAGGACCTGGGCTCTTCTTTGTTGGTAAGTTTTTTATTACGTTTTCAATTTCAATAGCTGATATTGGATTATCCAAAATTGCTATATCTTCTTGGTTGAGTTTTGGTAGTTCATATATTTCTAAAAATCTGTCCATTTCCTCTGTGTTTTCCTCTCTATTTGATTAGAGGTTCTTAAAGTAGGTGTTCATGATCTTTTGAATTTCCATGGTATCTGTAGTAATTTCCCCCTTTTCAGTCCTTATTGTGTGAATTTGGGTTTTTTCTTTCTTTTGCTTTATAAGGTTATCTAGAGGTTTGTCAATTTTGTTTTTTTTCTCTCAGAAAAACAGCTTTTTGATTCATTAATTCTTTGTATTGTTTTTTTAGTTTCGATTGCCTTGATTTCTGCTCTAATCTTTATTATTTTCTCTCTTCTGTGAGCTTTGTGTTCAACTTGCTCTTCTTTTTCTATTAGCTTGAGATGAAGCATTAGGTTGTTTATTTGTGCTTGTTCTATTTTCTTGATATGACTGTTTATTGCTATATATTTCCCTCTTAAGACTGCTTTCATTGCATCCCACAGATTGCAATAGGTTGTTTCCACATTTTCATTAAATTGTAGGTATTGCTTTATTTCTTCCTTAATTTCATCTCTAGCCCACTGGTTGTTCAAAAGGTTGTTGTTTAATTTCAATGTATGCATGCAGGTTTTGCAATTTGTTTTGCCATTAATTTCCAGTTTCAGTGCACTATGGTCAGATAGTATGCATGGGAAAATTTAACACCCTTGCATTTACTTAAGAATGTTTTATGGGATAATATATGATCTATTTTGGAGAATGTGCCCTGTGCAGCTGAGAAGAATGTGTATTCTGTTGTGGTTGGGTGGAACACTCTGTAAGCATCTACTAAGTCCATTTGCTCACAGGTATGATTCAGTTGTATTACTTCTTTGCTGACTTTTTGTCTAGTTGATCTATCTCTTTGTGACAATGGGCTGTTAATGTCCCCTGTAATAATTGTGTTCTTGTGTATTTGGTTTTTAATGTCCTTCAGTATCTGTGTTATATAGTCGGGTGCTCCTGTATTTGGTGTATATATATTTATAATTGTTAGTTCTTCCTCTTGAATTTTTCTGCTTACAAGTGTGTAGTGACATTCTTGTCTCTTTTAATCATTTTAGGTTTGAAACCCACATTGTCTGCAAATAGAATAGTTACCCCTGCTTTTTTCTGGGTTCTTGTTGCATGGAATACTGTTTTCCATCCTTTGACTTTTAATCTATGAGTTTCCGTTTGGGTCAGATGTGTTTTTTGTATAGAGCATATTGTGGGATCATGTTTCTTGATCCATTCTGTCAACCTATTTCTTTTTATAGTTTAATCGAGGCCATTTACACTTATGGATATCACTGATATATACTGGCTCAAGTTTGCCATGTTATGTTCCAATAGTTTGCTTTCTGCTTTTCCCCCTTATTTAATTGCTTGTCCTACCTGCTGGTTTCTTTCTGCTGTTTTGGGGGTTGTGGTCATTTTTATCTCTGTCTAGTATGTCTTTCAACACTCTTTCTAGGGTTGGTTTGGTGGACGTAAATTTCTTCAGTTGTTCTTTGTCATGGAAGTATCTTATTTCTGTTAAATTTGAATCAACGTTTTGCTGGGTACATCAGTCTGTGTTGAAAGTTGTTTTCTTTCAGGGCTTGAAATATCTCATTCCAATCACATCTTGACTTGAGGGTTTGTGCTGAAAAGTCTGCTGTGATTCTAATGGGCTTTCCTTGATAGGTGACTTGTGTTTTTCTCTAATAGCTTTTAGTATTCTGTTTTTATGTTGTATGTCTGAGATCTTAACTATTATGTGTCTGGGTGTAGATTGATGTTGGTTGTGACTGTTTGACATTCTGTATGCCTCACATATCTGCATGTCAGAATTTTTCCCCATGTTTGGAAAGTTTTCTCCTATTATTGCTGTGAATATTTTACATATGTCATTTGTATTGACTCCAGCGTCTTCACTAATGCCTATTAATCTTATATTTTTGCTCTTGGCATCATCTTGAAGCTTCTGGATTGTCATTTCATGCTGCTTTGTTATTTTTAAAAGTTCTTTCCTTTCATGATCACTAATTGCAATCCTGTCCTCAAGGTCCAAGATCCTATCCTCAGCTTCATTTAAACAGTTTTGCATGCTTTGAATCAAATTTTTTTGTTTCTTGGATGTCTCTTTCAGTTTGCTTCTTGAATTCTGCTTGTTTTATACATTGTTCATTCAAGGTTTCAATCAGTTTCCCATGTTCCTGTACTTTTTTCTCTATTTCTTCTTTAGCTGTGCTCAGCAACTCCTTTACTAAGATTGTTACTTCTATCTTTATCTGGGAGAGTACTTCTAATTTTATTTCCTCTATGGTCTCATGGAGTTGTTATTTAATTTCATTCCCTATATTTTCAGAGATTCCTGTTGTGTTACTTTTGGGGTTCTCTATTTCAATGTCCTCTGTACTTGCACCTGTTGCACTGGATGTTTGAGGTTGCAATCGGCCTTTTCCTTTTGCCATTTTCCTCTTTCAGGTTAGTGTTTGGTTCTTCAAACCCATTAGTGTGAACTGTTGGTAGTGTGTATCTTGGTGACCTACTGTAAGGTTGATGTTTGTCCAGTTGCTGGGTCCCACAATGAATAGGTGGTCCAGTCACCTGGCTCCTTGCTGCAGGGCCTGTTCGGTGAGTCCTGTATGCTTCCTGGGCTGACAAGCCTAGTAGTATTGATGTAGGTCAGCTTTTAGTTCCTGCTAATACTTTATCTTCAGGTTATTCCAGGTCATCAAATCTCCCTGTCTATAGTGTTTGTATTGGCTGAGGCCCTACTGTGTCACTATTGTGTGCCCGTGTGTCTCATAAGCCCTTTTGATTTTCTTCAAGTTGGGGTTGTCCTTTTCAACACACTCCTCAATCTGCCTGATGTTTTCTGTGTGTAGGAAGGGGTCACCCTTACTCTTGTCAGACATACCAAGGTATCACAGTTAGTTGGAGGGAGCTTTACTACTGCCCCTATTTAGCTACTGTACACCTCTACATTAGGGGCATACTCACCACACTGACTGGAGCCAGCTTAGAATTTGTTATGGTGAGGCAGTCACTTAATCTCCCTTCAAGGTAGCACAGATAGTCTGCTGTAGTCCAAGGTTCCTCTGGGCACAGTGTTCCAAGTTTGCCTGGTGCCCACTAGGATTCTGCTGCCGCCTCTGCCTGAGTGCCCGCAGTCAGAGCCCAGGGTGGGTTCCCGGCCATCCAGCTGCCTTGGGTTTGCCGAGACCATAATATTAAGTGAAACAATTCAGACATACAAGATTAAATGTCATGTTGTTTCTATTGTATGAGAAACACAAAATTTAAATAAGGAACAGAGTGGAGAATAGATAGTAGGAGCTTTAAAAAGGAAGAACCTTCTCAAATGCAAATCGGAAAAAGAAATGGGGAGGGAATAAAGGGAAAAGGGATTTAAAGAAAAAAAGGAATTGAGAAAAACAGAAATAGAGCTTATGGAGGAGGGGAAGAAGATTAGAAGGAGAGCAGGGGAAGTGAACCAAAAAATTGAAATGTTTTATTTATATGTAGAAATACCCCCTGATGAATTTGATCATTATGTCCTGCAAATATGTACTAATAAATAATAAGAGAATGTTGTGTCTGCTTTATTAATATACCAAGTTGCACTAATTTTTCAAATTTATCCTTCTTTGTAGCAGAGTAGTACTTTATTGTGCATAAATACCACATTTTCTTTATCTGTTCTTCTGTTGACCATTTCCAATGTTCAGCTATTATGAATTGTGCTGCTATAAATGTGGGTGTACACATATCAGTAAAGCAATATCACATCATTTCTCTTATATTATAAAACCCAAAGCATAAGTCATTTAAGAACAAAAGAAAAGATAAAATATAATAAATATAGTGATAGATATTAAGGAAATTGGAAAGGGATTTTGAGATTAAGGGAGGAAGAAAGAGGGAGATGGAATTACAAAATTAAGATACATTATGTACACATATCTATTCCCATGTGATTATGATTGATACACATATCAGCCAGAGCTTACTAGATAGAGACACATATTTAATGTAAGATACATAAATATAGAAGGATTTACAAGATAGGCTTACAAGATACAGGAGAGGCTTGCCTGCAGAGTCAAGAATGCAAGAGTGCAAACGGGCTGTCTTCACTGGACCTAAAGGATCCAGTCGAAGATCAGAGGCCTGGATGCTCACCGTACTATCCTTTGTGAGTAAGTATCAGGAGGCCGAAGAATCTATAGTGGAGACTGAAGTGTCCACTCTGTAAGTCAGGAAGTGACATTCAAGGTGAGGGAAAGGACAGGAACTCCTCTGAGGAAATGGAGAGGAACCTTCATTCTTCATTTCCCTTTTAGATCATATAGGTTGGTGCTACCAACCTACCAGCCCACCGGTGAGATTTTGCTTTCAGTAAATCCCTCCAGCCACACCCCAAACTATGTTGATCCAATAAATTGAGCATTTCTTATTCAAGGTGACATAATCAGTTAAATATCAAAAGAGGTATTCTGTAAATATGTACTAATAAAATAATTAAAAGAAACCTAAAATATAAATAAATTACAAAACATTATAGGATTTAAGCAATTTTCTTCTAAAATAATAATAGAATTTTTAAAGTGTTTTTTTAATGACTGGTTGCTCTACACTCCAATCTGGATTATGTCAAGACCATTTCTAGAATGTGGTGGTGTTGCTTATAATTTTTGCTTATCTTTGTGTGGGAATGAGTGTAAAAAACGTGAATGTTTCTATGTATGTCATTATTTTTCCTTGAAATCTTCTCTACATTCTTCAGTTGTCCACAGTATGCTCTATCTGAATTTCAATTATTTTCCTAGCACTGTATTTTGTTATATTGTTTCACAAAATTATACTTTGCTGAACTTTATTTAGAATAGAAATCAAAATTTTCCTAAAATGTACTCTTGCTCCTGAGATAATCTCTCTCTTGTATCTCAAGAGTAAATGATAGTTCAAATCTCTTGTAATATAAATTGTTTTCATAGGCTTGTGTTTTGTTATTGTTGCAGTTTTCACATTCATCTTTAGATTGTATAGTAACTGGATTTCTTCATCTTATTTATATTCATAAAGAGTAATGGTGATTCTTATGACATTAATTTATTATCTTTTTGCCATTAGAAGAGTGGTAAAATTAAACATCTAAAATTACCAACCAAAGATCTGGTATTTTTCTTTTGCCTAGTTTTGTGTTTTTGAAATAAAAAAGGATATTCTGATTCAATTGCCCAGTTTTCTGTCTACATATGAAATATACTTCTACATTATTACAGAGGTTCAATAGGAATAAATTTTAAAATCAAATTTGTCTTAAATGGAAATGTAATGCATGTTATAGGAGTAAGCTATATATGCAGTTAAAAAATTTTGGTAGCCATATTAACAATTAGAAATAGTTACAATAAGATTAATACTTTGTTCAACAAGATATATTTAAAATATTTAATCAATATAAAGCATACTGGTGATACTTTGCTTTTCTAAATATGAGATTTTCCCAATCTGATGTGTATTGTATGGCTAGAACATATCTCAATGCAAAGCATCCGAATTTTAAGTGCTCAATTTCCACTCGTGGCTAGTTGCTACTAATTTAGATAGCAAAGCTTTAACCACTTAACAGGCAAAATGATCTATAGAAAGCAAAGCACATTTGTCAGTTTTCTCAGAATGCTTCAATTGCTTACTTTTTATTTTAGGAAATAATCTCTTATTACTTCCCTTATCTGCTTTAATTCAGGTTCATTAATTGGGTGTTACAATCTCCAAGTCATATAGAGTATCACTAGGGATGAGAATTGCAAAGTAATGAAGGAATCTTAAAACTACAAAAGCAGAATTAAACAAGCAAATAAGCAAACAAAAACCCAGTCCTCAGTTCAGAGACACGTAGCTGTCTCTCTGACAATCATGTAGCTGAGGAAGAGTGACATAGTGGGTTGAGTCCAGATGAAAACGTCTTCCTAGGTCTTCCCTGAAAGGGCTCAGTCTGCTTCAGAGTTCAATTCCTGCTCTGACTAGTGAACATTTTGGTTCTGGAAGGTGATTTATCAACATACTCCCTTCCTAATGGGATTGTATTTGCATTTTTCCATCAATTGTTTTAGTGAGTGCTTCAATAGGAGAATGGGAGAAATAAATAGGAACTAGGAGAAAACTGCCACCTTTGCCTGAAAAACTCTGCTATAGTTTTTTAAAAACCAGGAAAAATATTTCATATGTAAGAAGGCAACTTGTTAGGTATTAGTTTCTAGGTACTATCAAGCTCAAAGCTAACCTGATAATGATTTTTGCCATCCTTCTCCCAGGAATTATGCAAATATTTAACCCCTTTGTTCAGTTTATAAATTATATGCTAGGCAGAATTATCTGGGTAGGCATATGCTTCTGTCTTCTAATTTCTTTCTTTATTTTTTTTAAATCAACATCTTGTTTATTTTATATTCATGATATTTCTTCATACATAAGTAATCATCTGGGTATTTTTCTCAATAAAATGCATGAATATGCAACAAAAGAAGTAATTAATTCAATGAATTAATCATATCATTATGTTTAATAGTCAGGCATGTTATATCATTTCTTTGATGTGAATCACCGTTGGGAACAATCTATCTTATCTGTCACTGAAATGAATTTTATTAAAAATTAAAAGTCTCCAACCTCTAATAAAGTTAAAGATCAAGGACATGTCTAATAATATTTTATTCACATTGCAACTGTGCTTTGGCCTTTAAATATTTTACCAGCTCACCAGTGTGCTATTTTCAGATATCAAACCCTGCTTTACACTCAAATCTCTGTAGAGAAACAACTCAGAAATAACAGTTTACGCTTAAGCCGTTTGTTACCAACTATTCAAAATCAAGATATTAATGACTACAGTGATATATTTAACAAGATAATCAGAAATGAAGTTCTATAAAAATATAAGGCAGTACTTTATTGCCCATAAAACAAAGTAAAAAACTGCTTTAGGTTTCTAATAAGAGCCTAGAGAAGTCTACTCTGCTGTGTTATCACTCCACAACACAAGGCTAATTTGAGGCTCTGTCTTGAGGAGGAAGTGTGCCCTGGAGAGCATTTTGTGAGTATCAATCTTCCCTTTTCACGAGGCAACCCACAGAGCAATCTAAAAATGCATGTAATGATTGCTGGGGTTGTTTCAGGTGTCTTTTTAATATAAGCTAATTTCTTGTAAGTCACAACGTTTTAGGGTATAAGTGTGTTCATTACTTCAGCCAACACAATGCAATTTGCAAACCATTTCTCTAGAGATATATAGATAAGCCAAAGTTTCTACCCTGAAGAGTTTAGTCTAGTGGAGAAGGTAGACAAATGATAAAACATTTCTAGTTGAGTCACATAAGTTAATATAAAAATTTGAAAATTCTCAATTTATCTTAGCAATAAAACTTAGCAACCACTGAATGTTCTCTTTGGGCCAGATACTGTAAGTGGCATTCTTTATATATTATCTTGATAAGCACAATGCAGTTGATAATATAGTAATACTCTTTCAGGTAAGGAAGTGTAGTTTCAGAGCCCTTAAAACCTTGCTCAAATGACTGAGCTAGTAAAATCATAAATCAGTTGATTTTTTGACTCAAATACCCATGATTCTGTCTTTTTATTCTGTCTTTTTATATACCTTCTCTCCATGTTATATAAAGGTACTAAGAGAAAATATAGAAAGAGCACCTGTTTAGACAGAAGCTCAAGATAAGAATCATGGAGAAGGCACAGGATTCATAGATAAACACTCATGGAAATTATCATGATATGGTAACTAAAAGATGAACAGGAGTTATCTACTGGTAGCTGTGGGAATGGGTGTTACAGGCAGGCAAGTTATTTTAGTGTAGTGCTTCAGATCCATGGAAAGGCAGAATGAAAGGAGTATGTACAAAAGTAGATATGAGAAAATAAGTATGAAATTGAGGGTATAAGAGTAAGTTATCTATGGGAAATAGAAACCATTTAAAGAAAAAGAAGCGCTTTTAGGTCATTTTAAAAGACAGGTATTAATATTGTCTTATCTGAGTTTCTAATGTTGGACTATGATGGTTAATTATGTGTCAACTTGACCAGGTTAAAAAATACCCAGATGGCAGCCAAAACAATAGAGTCTATCTTTGAGTATGTTTTTATAAGAGATTGGTATTTGAATCAGTGAACTCAATCAAGAATGTTGACTCTCACTAATGAAGGTGAGCATTTCAATCTCTGATGGACTGAGTCAAATTAAAAGGCAGGTGAAGGGTGAATTCTGCATGCCCTCATTAGTTCTGTTTCTCCTGGAGTTTCCTGACAAAGATGGAAAAATACAGATGCTGTGGGCTAAACTAATGCAGAAGTGACAAGATAATTTTACGCTAACAGATGAAATATGATCGTAAGGCTTGATTTGAACCTAGCGCCCCCAATATCCAACCTATCTGCTAGCAGAAGAATTGTTCTTAGCTTAAAACTGGTACCCTTGGTGAACACAGGATGTCTCAAAGAGGTAAGATGGAACTTGGAGGCTTAAAAGCACCTGGACATCTAAAGACAGCCAAGTATTTACACCAGATTGCTAAAGACTGTGCCTACTGAGCAGAGAATTTTGATCTTTGAGGTTTACTAAGATCTTCCTGCCTATTATCCTTTGCCTTCTTTGAAGCCCTATAAAAAAATCCCACTTCACTTTGTTCCCTGCAGACAGCCTTTCCACCCTCTGTCTGGCTGAACCTAGGCATAATAAATTCCATGCCATCTTGCCTTTACGCAGACCCAGTGGTCACAGATGGTCTCTTTGCCACACCAATCCTTACAGGTATGAGCATTTAACCTATTAGAATTATTGAGAGGCAAAAGATTGCCAATATTCTTCAGGTGAGAAAAAGTCAGCCTATGATGTAAACTGAATGGGGAATAATAAAAACACAGAACAGTATTTGCTTTGAGGTTGTTACCAGGGGGCTGCATGGTAAAGTGACACATCAAACAGGCCTAGGTTTAATCTCATTATCCATTTACTTGTACAAATGAGACAGATGCTCAGATTTTAAATTAGAGGGTGATACAGATGGGCAAGGGGCAAGAGTAGGAAAGGAAATCAGTTTCAGATTCAGTAAAAATGAATGATTCACTGTGGAAAAGAGAAAAATAGCACATTGTAAAGTTTTTATCAAGCTAACTTTATTTGACTTAAATGAATGCTTTTATTCCGAAAGAATAGTGCACATATTTTCTATATTGTATTGTTCTTTTACTGTTACATATGCTTAAATGAAATTAGGATGACTGCAGATAGCAATTGAGTTTATTTTTTCTTTAGGAAGCAATATTTAATTTGTGAAAAGAAAGTGGAAAACTTATGGCAGTTCTTTAATTTTTAGTTTCAATTTTTTAGGTGTATGACTTCTAAAGTCTGGGAAATGTGCCCTACCCTAAACTTCAGAAATTTTAAAAGTTGGTGAAAAAACACTCCACTAATTTTCCAGCCTTTGTGGCAGTATATAAGGTAACCTAGGCTTTGTTCTCATGAGAAGACCAATGTGCAAAAGATTATTTGATCACAAAATAAATAAATAAATAAATAAATAAATAAATAAAATAAATGTATATCTAAGAAAGGGCATCTTCTCTAAAGATTACAAATTATGAGAGCTGCCCAATGCCATTTCTCTGCAGGAATGGCTTTGAATCTTAAGTTGCTATATGCTGCTTTATTGATCTTCAGAAATCCTGACTCGAGCACCAGGTAGAATGTTAGTGAGACGAGGACTTCCATTTAGGATTCTGAGCAGGAAAATGGGGCAGATGTGAAATACTACCTGCTCCTGCAACCTTTTGATGCACCTGCTAAGCATAGCATCTGGGGAAAATAACTTTGTATTCAGATATATCTTGACATCTATAGAAGTTGAAATTACATTCATATGATACATTAGATCAGAAGCAAAATCCTGTCTGAACAAATCCAATGTTTTACAGGAACATATCTTAGCTCTTATGTGTTATTTTCTGATCCAGTATTTATATTAAATTTGTCATTATCAAGTTTTGATATTAAGCTTCTTTACAAAGAAATGACTTGTTAAACGTAATAAGAGTTAGGATCAATATTTTAAGGTATAACGGTCATTAGCATAATTTGAATGCAAAACTCTTCATAAGTCAACACTCAACATCTAATGCTTTTGCACAAATCCCACAGCTACAAAAGCCATGTTAGAGTCCTATTTATTTCTGTTTATGATTGCATCTTCATCCTCAGTGTAATAGTTCTAGGACATCTTGGAAATGAAGAGGTCCCGTGTTAGAGTCTCAAAGACACGAACTAAGCAGTGATTTCCTGGCAGGAGTTAAACAATGAGTGAATCATGGATGTTGAATTTTCTTGAAAAGAAAGAAAAGGAATCACAATGAAGTTGAAATTAGCAGAGCGATATTTAAATTTAGCCAAAAATTTGGAATCATTTTCCCTACCTCTGCCTCTATCAGCATGATTATCTTTATGTGACACAAGATAGCATCTGTATCATTTGAGAGAATAACATTCTGTACCTTGGATCTGTATCAACAAGATCTTCAGGTGATTCACATAACTATTAAAGTCAAGGCTCACTGTTCTATCAGATATTTCCCACGCTTTGAATCTCAGGTAATATTAGCCTCTTCACTTCTGCACGCTTGGCTTATGTGCCCTTGATGGTGTGCTACACACATCCTTGGACTCTAAGGTCTCTACCTTAAGAGACGTGAGTGAGAAACATGTGGTCTTGTAAGTTTATCTCTGATTATGTTTCACATTTTTCTCTCCTTTTCCCAAGCAAACTGTAATTAGCCCATCACTATAGTTAAATTTTCATTATGATCAAATATGCCATCTCTTCCATAAACACAGTTATCCATCTCTTCCATAAACACAGCCTCAACAACACTTGGAATTCTGTCCCATGCCTCCTTTTAAAATTTTTATATAATCAGATTCTGTTTAACATTTCTGCTAAGAAGTAGCCTCATCCATGGCTGGGATCCAATTGCTTCGTCCTTATTGCAGAATCATATTACTAGAACTTTCGCTTGGTCAGTCTGATAAAGTTTGCCGTGTGCCAGAAGTAATTTGTTGATTAGTCATGACTATATTGTTGGTGACCATCTGCCACCTCAGTAGCATATTAGTAGAATTAATGTACTGTCAGGACTGAATGTCTTGTATGGGAGCTTTTCTAGGAATGGATACTTCTAACTACCATCACTCCTCTGAAGCTTTAAGTACAATGAATTTGAATTAAATCATTTGAGTGTCATCTCCCACACTCCAGCCTGAGGTGAGACTTCTGTAATGGGTTCTTTTGCCCTAGACTTCCTAAAAGTCCTCAGTGCTACCATCTCCTCTTTTCAGGACAATCAAAACAGGAATAATAGCAAGATTCCTATAGATCTCTTAGACTGAATGAGGTTTTCAAACAAGGTTTTGATCTTAAAAGTTCCATTATTATTCGCTCCCAACTTAGCTTCTTTCTCCACAAAGTGCTACATTTTACTTACAGTTATTTGCAAAAGCCTGTCACATTCTGAGCACATGAGAGGATTTTCTTTTTTTCTGTAGGCCCCAGTTTGTGTACTCACAGTTGCTTCCATGTGTTTGACTACTTATTTAGTTGCTGCTCAACAACTAGTCTTGCAAGCCGAGCATTTGTTTTGATGCTACAAATAGTTTCTGAGACCTGAGAGGCTCCTGATCGGTCTTTGTCACTGTTCCATCTCATCATGCTGCCATTATTATAACATCTGTGTAGCATGGTCCAGCCATAATTTTGTGGTAATACAGTTGCTAAAATTATCTCCACCTTTACACAGTGTGTGATTTCTACAGTAGTCTTAGGGCTGCCATGTAACCTTATTTATAATAGAAATCTGCCCACCAGGAGTATTTTACTCTCAGCAGATAAAACAAAATATACATTTTTAAAGGTCCCAGTATCTTGATCAAAGTATGCATATCCATTTCCTGCAAAATCTTGAAGAGAAGGTTTTTGTCACTAAATAATGCTTTCACAGGAGATCTCCGTTCTTCCTCTTTATATTTTAGAAAAATGCAGTCACCAACTAAAAATTTGATGTCAATTTCTCTTAGAAACTCTAAAAATTGCTAGGTTTCTTATCTGGCATTTCTAATCAAGAATACCAAATAAAAGAGCGCCAACAATTTCCTTGATTTTTAAAGGTGTTATTCAGGGCATCGGCACAATCAATATGATGTAAATGTAGTGCTTTTTCAGGTCTCCTTCACCTTTCATCCTATAATTTAACAATGTTTTAGGAGGATGAAATGCTGGATCAAATCTTGGGGCTAATTTAGTCAATGCAGATGAGTTTAACACCAGGATTTAAAATAATCCAGGAGAAATTTCATTTGTAACTCATAGATTAGCTGTGTTAACCCCTATTAAAGACATAAAATTTCTGCTTTTATTTAGAATTTGTGTATGTCTACATGTATGTATATATATATGTATATATATTTATACATACGTATGAATATGTCCACTCTTTTGATGAGATGTACCCTGAAAACTTACAAAATTACAACTTTAAAATTTTCACCAGAGAACTAAGATCCCAAAGAAATGTAATAAACTAAAATTTAGAAGTTAACAAGTCTCACTTTAAAAATAGCAGCTGGGCATGGTGGCACACACCTGTAATCCCAGCACTGGGGAAATTGAGGCAGGAGGGTGGCAGTGAGGTCAATGCCAACATGAGCTACGTAAGTGATTTCAAGACCAGCTTGTCTCAAAAACAAAAGCAAACAAACAAACAAACAGCTACATAGCAAGGGCCTGTCTCAAAAACAGTAACAATCAACCAAGATAAATAATCAAAAACCTAAAAATATAGATTCACATGGGATTTGTCACTACTGAAGAGGCACGAGGAGAAGTTTGCTGCCCTTGCTGAAGTAAGAAAATAAAAGGCAGACTTTCTGATAGAGCGCTTGCATGCTGGTGTTTTGAGCAACATGCTGAAGAGCAAGGAGAAACTGCACACACCCACAACGTTCTCTGGTGGGCCTTGGCCAAGTACATATGAGAAACCAGAGGCGAGAAAACTGAGAGGCTTTAGATGGCACATGTGCGTGAGATGGGTTGATTGGGAGCTGGATTAATAGAACTTCAGATTACTCTGGTCTTGAAAGAGAGCAGAAGTTATGAGATGAAACAGGAAAGCTAGCAGAGAGACTCCCCAGTGAAGCACAGGAAGATACTATTTGTGAGATAAGGCTTGAATAGGTGAGTGGCAAAGAGTATCATAGGTTTTGTGTATCTCATATGTGCTGTGTGTGAAGCCATGGGCATGTGTAGCTGGGCACTGGCCGGAAACAAGCCTCTGATACACAGGTAAATAGGATTTGTTGAAATCCAAGGAAAACTATGAGAGCTGAAGAATCCCCAGGCAACTTACATCTCACACTGAGGATAATGCAGCTGGACCTCTGTGGCTTATGGAGGAAAGAGCCACCTCTGAAGTGCAAGGGTAGAGCCCACTCTATTGGCAGAACAATGATCTCTCAAACACAAATAAGTTCTCATCTTCAAAACCAAAGACCATATAACCTCAGACAGCAAAAGGAGCTTTGCCAAAATGATTAAGTTAGTGATAGTGAGACTATTATCCTGGATTATATAGGTATAACCAGTGTCATCAGGAGGGTCCTTGTAAGTGAAAGAGGAAAGCAGGAATCAGAGACTAAGAATACATGAGGCTATGAAGTACTGTAGTAATGCAATTGCTAGATTTGAAGAAGAGGGCTATGAACTACAAGTCGGAAAACAAAATAGATTCTCTGCTAGTCCTTCAAAAAGATGTAGTCTGCTGACAGTTTATTTTAGTCCCATGAGATCTATTTCAGATTATGACTCCCAGAACTGTGCAGTAATAAATCTATATTGTTTACATCATCAAATGTTTGGCAATTTGTTACAGTAGCAATAGTAAATTTATAGATGCTCAATGATGTCTGAGGGTCAGAGTTTAGAGTGATCTTCAAGGCATTTGTTTATGTTTTCCTCTTCAGTTACCCTTTTTTATTTTAAATATAATACAAAAAACAAAACAAAGCAGAATAAAGCGAATCATAGCAGAACAATGCAAGTGATGCAGGACAAGATAACAGGTTATCAAAAATGACTACCATATCACATACAATAAAACCAAACAAAAACAAACACAACAAAACCAATCAAAACAAAATAATGAAAGCATTAGAGGATTTCAAAACAAGATAATAGGAAATCAACAATGGCTACCCTATTGTCACTCATTTTTTTTCAAAATATTTGCCTATACCTTCACACATAATAAAATCAATCAAAATAAAATAATGAAAGTATTACAAGACTTCAAAACAAGATAATAGGAAATCAAAAATGGTTACCATAATGTCCCTTGTTTTCTTCAAAATTGATGGCCATACTTTCACACGTAATAAAATTAAACATACAAAACAGATTAAAACCAATCAAAACAAAAGAATGAAAACATTGTGAGACTTCAAAATAAGATTATAGGAAATGAAAAATGGCTACAATAATGCCTCTTGTTTGCTTCAGAATAACTGTCCATACTATCATACATAATAAAATCAAACAAAACAAAATCAAACAGAATTAAACCAACCAAAATAAAAGAATAAAAGCATTATGGGACTTCAAAACAAAATAATAGGAAATCAACAATGGTTGCCATTATACATCCCATTATCTTCAAAATAGCTGTCCATACTATCAGACACAGTGAAATCTAACAAAACAAAACAGAATAAAGCTAAACCTAACAAAATTATGAAAACAACATAATAATTCAAAATATAATGATAGAAAACTAACAGTGGTTACCACTTTTCTTTTTAAGGTGCTTCCTCCCCTATCACTTCCATAATATCTATAATGCTTTTTGGATCCTACTGACTCCTTCAATATTTTATGATAGGGTGATAACTTGGTGTTCACCTGTATGAGTCCAAACCATTTCACCCATAAGCATGATCTCCAGTTACATCCATTTACCTACAAGAGATTTGAGATTATCCTACTCTATAGCTGTGAAGCTTTTCATTGTATGAAAATACCGTATCTTTGTTATCCACTCTGTGGTTGATGGGCAAGTTACCCTTGTTTTTTTCCTGTCTTCTGTTGCATGGGACAATTGGTTTCTCTCCTTTGATTTTCAGTCTATGAATTTCCTTTTGAGTTAAATGTGTTTCTTGTAGAATATCTTTATGGATCTTGTTTCTTGATCCACTCTCCCTGTGTTTCTTTTTATTGCCGACCAGAAGCCAGCTACATTAATGGTTAAAACCAGCATACTTTGATTTGTCTCTGCCCTGCTGTCCTCCTGTTGTTGGCCATCCACTATTCGCCTTCATTCAGTTGCCTGCCCTGTTTGGGGATCCTTCTCTGCTGCTGTTCCTGGAACCATAGTCATCTCTATTCCTCTCCAGAATATCCTTCAGTACTCTTTTTAGGGTTAGTTTGGTGAATATGAATTCCCCCAGTTGTTCTTTATCATGAAAGTATCTTATTTTTCCATCAATTTTCATAGATAGCTTTGCAGGGTACGTCAATATAAATTAGAAGTTGTTTTCTTTCAAGATTTGAAACACTTCATTCCAAACTCTTCTTGACTTGATGGTTTATTTTGAGAAGTCTGCTGTGATTCTGATTGGTTTTCATTTATAGGTAATCTGTTTCTATTCTCTTTTTGTGCTGACTTTCTGGGATCTTGATTATGATATGTAGGTGTAGATTTATTTCAGTTACTGATATCTAGAGTTCCATATGCCTAACTTACCTGTATGCCAGATCTTTTCCACATATTTGGGAAGTTTTCTGCCATGATTTCTGTAAATTGAATTTTAATGTCATTTGTGTTGACCCCTGCTTTTTCACTGATACCCATCATTCTTAATTTTTTTTTCCTTTGCATCATCTTGCACCCGTTGAATTGTCATTTCCTTGTTCTTTGTTATTTTTAAGAGCTTTTATGGCAAACCTGTCTTCACGGTCTGAAAGTCTGTCTTCAGTCTCCTTCAAACAGTTTTGCCAGCTTTCAATTGAGTTTTTCATTTCCTGGATATCTCTTTGAATCTGTTTCAAGCATTGTAATTCCTTTCTATATTGTTCATTCAAAATCTCCATCATTTTCCTATGCTTTACTTTTTTATCTAGGTCTTCTTTAGATATGCTCAGTACTTCTAATTCTTTCCTTATTTTTGTGGTTTCTTCTTTTACCTCAGATATTATTTCTGATCTGATTACTTTTACAGTCTCATGAAGTTGTTTTTTTACTTCAATTGCTATCCTCTTAGAGATTTCAGGTATGTGACTTCCATTTTCTCCCATGACTGTATCTCCCAGACTTGTTCTGTGTGGACTGGATGTCTGAGATTGCCTTTTGTTTCTTCTTCTTGACATTTTGTTGGGTTCTTCCCAACAGGCCAGGTGTGGGGTCCCAGACACTTTCCACATTGGCTGTCCCTTCACAACTTAGGGCAATGGGACAGGTACCTGGGTTTCTCTCAACTCTGGTACCCAGGAAGGCAGAGGAGCATGGGGCAGGCTTCTCCAGACCTGTGCAGCTACACTGAGGCTTTCCCAATGTCCAGGGATTTGTGGTGGCAGGGTTACCGCTTCTCTAAGCCTACCTGCCTCCTCTGGGACTCCCTGATGGCAGCAGGCACACAGGGGTGTATTTATTTGATTTTCCCATTGGGCACTGGGTGCCTTAAGGAAGGAAAGGTCTCCAGTGGTGGTCTACATGTGCAGAGGGCATATTTAGCTGCATTTCCCTGCCTACACTGGCTGCCCACAGGAAGCAAGCCCTCTGATAGCAAGAGCCATGCAGGCGTGGTTCTGGCTGTGTTTCCCCGCCTGTGCTGGCTCTCTTCAGTTATTCTTTAATGAAAGCCAAATATAACACATGGGGTTTGCTGCAGTCAGGGTTTTCAAAGCAAACAATTTAGTACAAGACATGTAATTTACAGGATTATTCTATTATTGTCACTCAAAGAGACAAATACAGTACTGAATGTTGCTGGGGTCAGCGAGGTGGGGAGTAAGATGCAGGATGGGTGATCAAGACAATGGCAATCTCCCTCAGGTGCAAGCTGATTTGTGCAAGACTGAAAGAAGGGTAAGAGAAATGATAAGCCCTTAAGTATCCACTTGTCAAGCCCTGCCTAGGGGGCAGGTATAATTTGGTCATCAAATTGATCAAATCTGTAATAAATTGAATCTAACTAAAACTCCCAAAATGTCTAATCTTAGTTTTGTATAAAGCAGAATAAATCACTGTTTTCCCCACCATGTATTCACACATGTGCAGCATACATGCTTGTCTATGGTCACAAATATTATTTACTATGGCCTTTAATGTTATATCACATATAATTTTGAAACTCAATTTAAAAATTATGATGAACCCAAATAAGGAAAAAAAATTATGCTTCTTTTTTGCTTTTTTTATTTAGAGAAAAAAAAACAGAAAAAAGGGTAGAATAATACAGAATTTCAAAATATTGTGTTTCTTTAAAAGATACACTAGATCAGAGACAAATATTAAAATATCAGATAACAATTTTAGTCTATGATAAATACAGTAAAAGTTATAGTAGAAACAGTAGATAACCTGTACAGAAATAGTGAAGAAATGTGAAATTATAAAGAGACAAAAGGTAGATAAAAGAAATACAGAAAAGATGAAGTTTTTGATGTGCTTCTAGATAGAGTAGGCAAAGAAAACATAATCAGTGAACTGGCACAACAGGTCATTAGAAATGACAGAAGCTAAAACATAAGGAGTAATAAGTGAATGACTGCACAATGAATCTGAGACATGGGAAGGAACCTGGGTACACGCGATTAGGGAGAGAAAAAGAAACAATAGCCCCAAAGAAGAATTTGAATACTGTACAAGTTGCCTGAATATTTCAATTAATTAATTATATCAAATTATATCAGGCACAGATCCAAGATGCCTAAAACACCAAATACAAAGACAACCACAAGCACCTCGTAGAAAAAGTGCTACAAATGTAGATAAAGACAATTTTGAAAGCAGTCAGAATAGACAGTGATACAGATACAAGGAACATTGGTGAGACTTATGGCTGATTCATTATCACAACAATGGGAGGCAAAAATAATAGAGCAACATCTGTAGTAGGAATGCTACAAAATGGAATCCCTGAAATACACAAAAAACAGTTTAAAAGGACTGTTAACTATTTAGAAACATTAGGAATGACCATGGAATGCATAAATATGGAGTACAAACAAAACATTATCAAAGAGTATGAGGACTGTATTGAAAGTTTAACTTGTATAGTTTTTATGCAGGTTTTCAGAGAGTAGAATTGTTTCATGGCAATTGATAGTTTACAAAAGTGTTTTATAATCAGTAGAGCAAACACTAACAAACCGCATGAAGTAGCACAGTTACAACTATGCTAGAAGAGATGCAATGAAATTCCAAAACACATTCAATGTTTTTACTTAAGAAAGAGAAGCAAAGAGAAAAGGAATAACACAGTGATTCACAGAAGTGCAACTCCAAGAGGGTAAGCTTGATAGAATCATATAGTAACCAGATGAAATGCAAACTGACTAAACATCTTAATTAAAAGTCATGATCAAACTTGACCAAAGACAGGACTCAAAAGTGTATTACTTATATAAAACACATTATACATATGATAGCTTATAAAAGTAAGGATGAAAAAGTATACATCAACCTTAATTGATATAAATCCCAGGTATACAGACCATATTTCTTTAAATCCAGGTTCCTGTGACCTTGAATTTAATCATGTTAATTAATGTGAAACACTTTATCATCCCCAGTGTGTTGTCACCTTTCCCTTCATGTTGTATTGTTGGTGAAAGAGTCAGATTCCTTTGTATTTCAAAAGTGGTATCATGAGGCTACTGTAAGATTTTCTAAGAAGAGTGGGTAGCAGTGTTGAATGTTGTTGACAGGCAATCAATGAAGTGTGCATGTGAGATACAATAACAGAAGATAATTGGATACTTTGCAGATGGTAGGGCTAGAAACTGAATGTCCTAAAGTTCCTAACTTTGCATGAACTCTAGCTGTTTTTATCATCTTTAATTTCCTAGACTACTGAAATGTGCTTTGGCACTACTCACAGTGTTAGGTTATTTTTCACAGTAACCAACGTTCTTTGCTACACAGAAAATTAAAATATAGCGACTGTCAAATCTCCAAAAAGTGTGAAGAAGTGGAATGCACAGAGGTGACAGCATGTCTAATGGTGGAGAAGGCAATAGTGGGGTGGGTAGAAGATAGCTGTGTGTATGGCGGGGGAGGCAACAGCTTGCTATTCGACAAGGCATTCATAGCAAGACTGCTTGTGAAGGTGTTAGTCATGTTAGAGTCAAGAGACGCTGTCTATCTAAGGAGATGTCAGTAGGGTGACAAGAAATAAACAAGCAAATATATTGAGAATAATATGTGCCAAGAAGAGCTTTAAAAATACAGGGGAAAAAAACCCTTGAAGTACTGAATTAGAATTAGAGGTAGGGACTGGATGATTTTCAGTTTAAATTCATAGGTAGAATTAAATTCATTGATGGAATAAGTTTCCTTACCCTCTCCTAAGAAGCCCTACAAGCAATGGTACCCAAGTAGTATTGAGGACAAGAGACTGGGTTTGTGTCTTCCATTTCTGTTGTGGATTAAAAATTTGCAGGCAATTTAACATCAGCTGATTAAATCAGCATGGTGCTGAGTGTAGATGGCCCACCTGGGGAAAGTTGCCAGCATAAATAGAGATGTGGAGAAGAAGAGCTGGGAGTTGTGGATCCTCCTAAGTGTTGCTGTTTCAAGCCGTTGGTCCTCCTGGAGGAGCTCGTCATGACTAGCTTCCCCAGTATGAGTTTGACTGTTGTCATCAGAGGAGCTCGGGACCTTGCTGGTCCGAGTGGCTGTGGTTCACTTTGGGGGAGCTCTGGTACTTACATCAAGCATCACTTCCTGGCTCCAGAGGAGAAGACATGTGCTGTTTAATCTCCAGGAGAAACTTGTCATGCTGGATTTCTGGCATGTACTGACTGTGCTTATCTTCAGAGGAGCTTAGGGCCTATATGCTGCTGAGGATGGCTGTGGTAGTTTTCAAGGCAGCCCTGGTCCTTATTTTGAGTGCGACTTCTTAGCTCCAGTGTACTTTCAACCTACCAGAACAGCTCCTTCAGCCCACTGACATAGACTTTCTAGCTTCTGCTGCTGACCGTTGGGCCTTCCCAGCACAGATCTGTAAAAGAGACTGGCGTGAGTCTTTCTCATAGGCTCTAGACCTCCAGTTGTCATGGCCTCTAGTTCTTCATATGGACTCATGCAGGATATTTCTGTGGGATCCAGGCCCTTGGATGAATATTCTGTGTCTTTTGTGTTGTGGACAGATTTTCCTGCATTTTCGTGTGTTTAACTCTGTGTGACCATCATAAAATATTATTACAAATTCTGTGTCCTGATTGAAATAATTCTCCTCAAAACCCCTGACTACAACAATCTCCATGCTTCAGTCTCCCAGAGTACTAGGATTACAGGCATGTGCTGCCATGCCCATAAATTATCATTGTTTCTAAATGCCCCCTTCAGTGTACTCTAGCTGCCACCCTGGAGGTGCCCTGCCAGTAACTAGTTCAGACTAGAAGACAGTGGCCAGTCCCAGCTCTGCCCATGTGCACTCCAGCCACCATGCTGGAGGCTTTTGTGGGAAACCAGCTCAGGTTGGGAGGTGATGGGTCAGTTCAGACCCTGCATGCACTCCGGCCATCATGGAGGCTCCCCGCCACGAGGAGCCATCTAAGCAGGGAACAGCAGCAGCCAGCTCTGCATCAGTGCACCCAATGGCCACCATCAGCTTCCCACAGCCGGCACTGGCCAGGAGAATCAAACAGTCATGCTTTGGAGAAATTGTAGCAAATGCAAGTGCCTGGGATTCCATTACCCACTTGTCCAGAAGAACCCAGGAATATGTCAAGATTAAGAAGCAGAAAAGCAGTGTCTGGTCTCCAACCGCAGCAGAGAAAGTCCAGATGTAAACATGGAAGAGATTGGGAGTCTCACACCTGAAGTTTCTGAAGTGATGGCAACTGAAGTAAAGAAACAACTTCATGAGGTTATAAAAGAAGTTATGACAGAAATACTTTCCCAGGTAAAAGAAGAAATGAAAAACATTATAAAAGAATTGCTCAGCAATTCTAAAGAAGACATAGATAAACAAAATAGAAGTGCATAGGAAAGTGAGGAAAATCTTGAATGAGCAATATACAACAGATTCAAAATACATGAAACAGATTTAAAGAGATACCTAGGAAATTAAAAACTCCATTGAAATCTGGCAAGATGGCTTGAAAGAAACTGAAGATAGACTTTCAGACCTTGAAGACAGGTTTTCAACTGAGAGGAATTAAAGGAAAGAAATAAAAAGGAAAGGAAAAGAAAGGCTTCTTAAAAATAACATGGAACCAAGAATAACAACTCAACGACTCCAAGATGACAAAAAACAAAATAACTTAAGAATAATAGGTGTCAGTGAAAAATCAGGAGTCAACACAAATGACATTAAAATTCAATTTACAGAAGGGATAGCAGAAAACTTCCTAAACATAGGGAAGGACATGATATACAGATAAATGAGGCATGTACAACTCATGCTAGCCATAACCAAAATAAAAAATAAATAAATCTACTCTCAGACATATAATAATCAAGATCCCAGAAACTCAGCAAAAGAATAGAATATTAAAAGCTGCTAGAGAAAATAAACAAATCACCTATAAAGGAAAATCTATCAGAATCATGACAGACTTCTCAACACAAACCATCAAGTTAAGAAGAGCTTGGAGTGAAATATTTCAAGCCCTGAAACAAAAGAACTTCCAACCCAGATTGATGTTCCTTGCAAAACTATCTTTCAAAATTAATGGAGAGGGCCGGGGATTTAGCTCAGTGGCTTAAGCGCCTGCCTGGCAAGTGTGAGGTCTTGAGTTTGATCCCTGGCACCAAAAAAATAAAATAAAAATAAAAAATAAATGGAGAAATAAAGAACAACTGAAGGTATTCATGACCAGTAAACCAACTCTACAAACAATACTGAAGGACATTCTAGAGAGAGATAAAAAATAATAGTAATGGTACCAGGAACAGCGGCAGAGTGGGATCACTGAGCGGGGCAGACAACTGAATGGAAGGGAAAAGTAGGCAGCCAATGGCAGGAAAATAGCATGGCAGAGATGAGTCAGTGCATGTTGGCCATAACCATTAATGTAGATGGCCTCAATTCACCAATAAAAAGAAACACAGGCAGAGTGGATCGGGAGACAGGATCCATCAATATGCTTTATACAAGAAACACACTTAACTCAACAGGAAATTCATAGACTGAAAAGTCAAAGGAGAGAGAATCATGCTTTATGTGACAAGGAACCAGAAAGAAGTGGGGGCAGCTTGCCCATCAGCTGCAGAGAGTATAAGAAAGTCACGGCATTTTTATACAATGGACAGCTACTCAGTTATAAAGGAAGATAATCTTGAGGCTCTTGGAGGTAAATGGGTACAACTTGAGATCATGCTCATGGGTGAAATGGTTCAGAGTCACACGCGTGAATATGGTGTTGTTTCCCTAATATAAAAACTAAAGGAGTTAGTGGGATCCAAAATGCACAATAGATATTGTGAAAGTGAAAGGGGTGGAAATGTCTTAGAAGGGAAGACAGTGACCACTGTTAATCTATTACTGTGTTGTGAAATCCTGTATTGTTTTAGTTGTTCTGATTAGTAGTGTTTTAATCTGCTTTTTTATGTTTGATTTTGTTATATTTGAGGGCATGGACAGCTATTTCAAAGATAACAAAATACGCTATGTTTGCCCTTATTGGTTTCCTTAGTATCTTGTTTCAAAGCCCTGTATTGCTTTTCTTGTTTTGTTTTGATTAGTTTTATTCAGTTGTTTTCTTTGGCTTTTTTGTGTCTGAAGGTATGGGCAGTTATTTTGGAGACAATAAGAGACATTATGGTAGCCATTGTAGGTTTCCTTTTATTTTGTTTTGAAGTCCTGTACCATGTTATTTGTTCTATTTTGATTGATTCTATTGTTTTATTTTATTTGGTTTTATTCTCTTAAAAAAATGCTTCCCATCCATTAAAAGAAACCAAGGTTTCTTAGACAGGGTAGATTATAGTCCAGGTCATGGAAAACTCAAATGGAGACATTTGTGCCAAAAATAAGACAATGGTCAAAGAAGATAAAAACATACTAAAAGAATACAGGAGTTATTTTTAAAAATGTTGCATTACTCAATGCTGGGAAAAATATGAACACTCACATGTATTGTTATCATTATTTTTTAATCAGAAAGTTGTAATAGTTATGGAGTTGCTAGTAGATGTAATGACCAGAGCATGATTTTAACAATGAAGAGCTTATTGGAATAATTTTACAGTACTATCTCACATAATAATTAAAAACGGAAATTCAGTCACTCTAAAGTAGCAGCCAACAATTTGCCCAATTGATTCAGGTTAACATAACCAGCAAGGGAATATGCCAGCATAATTTATTCTCCAAGGATATACTCTTAGAAAAGGACATTACTTCCATTTTATTCCATCCCAGAATACAGCCTGGTCATGAGGAAATACCAGATGGACCCTGGATGATGGTCATCACAGACAATGAAGCCCTTAAACTTTCCACACTGTATGCACTACAAAAGACAAGAACAGCGTGAAGACCTGCTCAAGATTGAAAGAAATTAAGGCCACACAGCAACCTAATGCCATCAGTGATGCAGGACGGTTTGTGTCTTTGAGCTGAATTCATTGATTTGAGTGGCAATGTGCTATTATGTTGATTTCATTTCTGTTGATTTCATTTCTGAGAGGGCTGAGGAGATGTTTATGGAGATACACACAGGTGTGACCTATCAGTGGGTTAACAGTTCTGATGGTGGCATGTCAAGGAAACACTGAAATGTTTGCAATTTCAGAATCATAGGGTGTGGGAAAATTTTCACACTTCTTGAAATCTTTCTGAATGTTTGAAATTATTTGAAATTAAATTATTAAATTGAATGAAAACAACAACTTGCTGAATAATTAAAAATAATATTCCATGATAGTTTATTTACTACTTTTAAATTTGTTAGGGAAAATACTTGTAAGACAGGGTGGATAAAGTAATTTTATCTATAATTGCTTGATTAAAAAATCAAGCAATTATATATGATACAATGATTTTATAAATATTGTTCTCTAAGCAGGTTTATAGACGGTAAAAGGAAGATAAAATTAGATGTATGAGTATATATATATATATATATATATATATATATATATGAAATGTTTCATCCTACATAAGGGCTTTTGAGATTAAATATTCTGTATTAGAAATGATTGTTACAAGAACTAAAAAATGAACATCATGAATTTAGAATTCATGGCATAGCGTTTATCCTAGAAAATTGGAATTGAAAACAACATGTTTAAATGATTTAGCGCTAGAATAGTCTTGCCTCCCTATGAATTTTTCTACTTGCCAATTAATAAACTGATTCAGTCAAAATAGGAGAAACGGTTATATCATCAGTGTCAGAAAAAAAGATGAAAATTAATGGACACCTCCAAACAATGCTGTTTGCTGCCTAATATTAATAATGTGACAAATCCTTCTCCCCACATATTGATCAAGCTGGGGAGGTATTTGAATCACTGCCACTTATTTTGTTGCTAAAATTACCAAGAGTGAGTTAAACAGTTGTTAAACAGTTGATATATGAACAATGTTAAAGGTGAAGATTTTATTGAGAAGAAACAGAACGTAAATTGAAAGCAGTATTAGGATCTGACCACAGTCTAGGATATGAAATAGGTAAAATTGAACAGTATTGGGAAACATGAAGTTCAAGGCAATTATACTAAACAAAAGAAGTAAACAATATACCAATATTCTTAAATCATAATAATAAGCAACCAGTTTTCAAGACAGATATACAAATGTATTAAGTGCTTGCTAAGAATATCAGTGATAATATTTATACTACTTTAATTAACACAGACAAGGCAGCAGTGATATAGGAGTGCCAAAATGTGAAAGAATTTTACTTAGAATGGAAAAGAAAATATTTTTCATTGAAAAGTTAGGGAAAAGCAATTGAAGGGTAAACTTTAACTGTTCAGACAACAATTGGACATTAGTTCCCTATGGGGTTAATTCAATATCATGTGCAACAATTTCTAAGTGAAATTGATTCATAGTTACAGAGCATGTATTCTGAATTCATTTTTTTAAAATAATGGTTATTGACTGATAACTGTTGAGTCACAGACTCTTTCTCCAGCATTAACAATGTCACTCATCCATTAAAAAACAAGATTTAGAATCTCTACTCTCCTGACAGCTGAAAGAATAAAACCTCTGTTTGAGCATCATCAGACTGCTATCTTAATTGATTGAACTGCTTTTTGCAGAGCAGCCTGAAGAACAGGGATGCCAAAAATTTGGTCTCTGGATTGCAGTGTCATTGCTATATCCTAGGACTTTGTTAAGAGCAAACTCTTACTCCCTACTTCAGACATCCTGCCTCGGAAACTCCAGGAGCAGGTCCGGCAACCTGTAACTCAAATCTTCCAGAGCACTCTGAGGCGTGTTCAAGTTTGAGAATCATGACTGTAAGATCCATGTGTGTCTTCAGACTAAGTTATATACTCTTGGTGATGTATAGAGTTAGAAGATTTTTAGTTTACTCCACAACAACTTTATAAATGAGCACTAAGTAGCCACACCGTCACTGTCTTAGGCGAGTTCTGCTTCCCCAGTTCTGTTTAACTGAAATGAACTCCTGTCTCCCCAAATAAATTGCTATGCCAGCTCTCAGGAAAGGAGCCACTGATTGCAACTCCAATCCCAGGAGACTTGAAGCTGTTTCCTTTTACCTGACGAATAGGGTGAACCAGCTCTTGTGAGATTTCTCTGTTGCCTTCTCCCCAGTGCAAAGTCTACTTTACGCTAAACAAACCATGAACCTCAAACCAATCAAATTTCAACTCGTGATGAAACATGAAAAGTCAGAGGGGTCCAAATATGGGATCCAAATATGGAAAGCACCTTACTTTTAGTGATATCCAGAGTGTGTTTGTCATAAAATCTTCCATCTTAGTACTGGCCAAATTATGCTGCCGATTAACAGAAGCGCAACCAAGAACTTAAAATTTTTATCTAAATATCCCCCAGAGACTCATAAGCTAAAAAATTCTATTGTTTTTATTTTTTTATGACAGTCATGTTCCTTGGAACCAGAAACTTCTTGAAAGCCCAGAGGCATGAGCAGTTATTTCCAAATATCACACAGCTGACTTTATTCCTACAACTTCAACTTTCCTTTGGATTTTCTAGTCTTCCTGTGGCTTTTGGATGGGACAACTTTGTCAGTAACATGAGAGATAGATTTGGACTTTGCCACACAATGTGTTCTGATTTTTTTCTTTCTTTTTTAGGGACTACATGTGTCATTTGATTAATACTTAGGCACTTGTAGCCTAGGATATGCATCTATACTTGATTCTGTTGGCAACTTAGTTTACATTACTAGAGACATCATGTTATATGTACAGTCAATAAAGTATTGTTGTAGTCACTCCTTACACATTCTTTATGCCTTACATATTTACATTACCCTAATAGCATTAGGAAATTTTATTCTACTCTATTCTATCATATTACAAAGCAACATGCAGATTCACATACCGATGAAGAATTGAAATATTCTTGCTGAACAAAACAGACTATATCAGCTTTTTAAAAACCATTTCAATGTAGCTATTTCAATAGAATGTAAAATATTATCACTTAAAATATCTTAATTTGATGATTGAAATCCTGAAATGCAATGATATTAAGGTTTGGTATGATGGTACATGACTATAATCCAAAAATTTAGGAGGCAGAAGCAGGTGGATTGCTGCAAGTTTGAGGACAGTTAAGGCTATATAGTAAGAACTATATAGCAAGACTCTGAACTATATAGCCTGGACTATATAGCAAGACCCTAGCTCAAAAATGACAACAATAACAAAAACAACAAGAACAAAATAATATTAAATAAACTGTCCCTGATGGAGCAATCAGAGATTGAGCAGCAACAAATTGAGCTTACAACTTGAAAAGTTTTAAAAGGTATTTGTTCAGTGACAGAATGGACATTAGTTTAAGATTTGTTGTTCAATACAAAACATTACCTATTTGTATCTTCTGGGAATGTTGTTAGCAAACACAGTAACAATAACTTGGAAAAATCCTTAAGTTTTTATAGTTCAAAGCATGAAGAGAGGTAATGTTTTCACTTTTAATTAAAAAATATGAGTTCCTGATAAATATCAACAGTGCATCTGCCACTCAGTCCCAAAGATTTAAATCATGGCTTATATTAGTTAGGGAAAAAATTGAAATACTACTCCAATAATTAGAATAAGTCAGTACCCATAGAAACTCACATGCAAGGGCTAGGTAAAAATATACTGATACCAAACCAAACTTTGCATGTTTTCTTAGGCATTTAGGAAGTGTGAAAATATGTATATTTTGGAGGACTCAGAAGTATCATTAGAGTTGAAAGCATATAAAATAATGGAATAAAATAAAAATTTCTATCCTTGCACTGTCATTGATAATCAAGTAATATATAAGACTCAACCTATTTAATCAAAGTATTTTATCATGATGAAAGTAAAAAACTTAGATGACTCTGGTCCAATCTGTCATGACCATTTTAAAATGTAAATATATATCATTCATGCAGTAAGGGAAGAAGCATAAAGTTTACCTGGAGTACTATGGCTCATCATATATATTTTATTTTTCATTCAGTAATCCTCATTTAGTTTAATGAAAAAATATATATATTTCAGTACAGACTTTTTAGCATTTTTCATATTCATAAAACATGGAGATTGTCAGTGTCCAACATTAAAAATGACGTAACAAGAGCATTATAATACCACTCAATTAAGTATTAGGCAGCAATTATCTTATTATTTTAAAGGCTGTATATGTAAATGTGTTCATAAAGGAAAGCAAAAAAATATGTCTGTTCTGAATATAAAATACATAGATAAAATCTAAAGAAGATTATGCAAAAATATCAGTCATGTTCAGTACATGAATAGGAAAAATATAATTTTCAGAGAGTTGTCTTTCATAATATAGTTAAAATTGCTGCTATAAAATTTGTCCAAACAGATAAATAGGCACCCTATTACAAGATTGTTTATGAAATTTTCAGTCTCCAGCTTGACTAAGATTATATCATTTTGTTTTGTCAACAAGAAAAAAGATTTAGTCCTCTTTAAATCTCAAATTCAGTGTTGTCATCTTCACGTGAAAATGTATGTAAAGCTGTGTGTGTGTGTGTGTGCGCGCGCGTGTATGTGTAAAATACATAAAATTCATGTTTAATTATATAAATAAGGATTAAAATAAGAATGTAAAACATTTGCATTCAAAAAATTCAAATAATGCTTTATTGACAGTTCCTTTGACATTTTTGCTATAATTATTGTGTTACACCAACAGACCTCTGAGCTGTCCTGGAGACTCAATTATCCTGCATCTAACTTGTCTGTAGTCCGAGCAAGTGTTGGGGAATTGTCTAATGAATAGCAACACTTTTTCCTTTAATGACTTTCAGAGAATATATATGGTATAAATATCAGAGTAAATTGCTTCTGTTACTTGATTTCTGTCATTATCTGTTAATTTCTTTTTGTAAGAATCTTTTGGTTTAAGTCTTATACTCCGAGAATTATTTAAAATGATCCTATTTTAGATTTTGATTACATATTGTAAGGTTGGAAAGATCATTACAGATTCGTTGTAGGCAGTGTCTTCTCACTCGCTGTTCTGCAGTACGCCCGGTATGGAAGCAGTGCCCTCTCAAACTGCTTTCCTTGTCCTTACAGAGGTGTCATGTGCTTTTTTTTTTTAAACATGTGCTTATATGGAAATCTTATGGTTAGCAGCTACTCAGTTTAGCTCCATTGCAGGTGGGGTTTTTCTAATTTTTGTTTCTGTTTTTAAAGAATACTTTGATGAACAGACATTGGAGGTCTCTTGAACTTCAGGAAATAGAGGGTCACAGATATAAGTGTGATTCTTGGTAATATCACATGAATGAAATTAAAAACTCTTTCATAGTAAACATTGTTTGATGTTTTAGAACATTGCTTTCCAGAACATCATATGCTTTTCTGTAAGTTTCCTTTGTCTGAACATCTCCTTAGTCTGATAAAGAATCATGTGGCAACTCTCATATTTGTTGTCACCCAAATGAATCACTTTGGCATAATCCTTAAAGTGCTTTGCCACATGGCAGTGTTATTATGTCACTGAGGTTCAAATTCTGAGACATCCAAAAAGTAAGATATATATCTCTATCTATCTAATTATCTATCTATCTATCTATTTATCTATCTATCTATCTATCTATCTATGTGTGTGTATATATATATATAGTGTCCCTTCATATATTTGTCTGAATATTTCCATCCCTTTAAAATTCATATGCAAAAAGCATAATCTCCAGCGTGACAATTTTAGAAAGGTCTAAAACTTTGGAAGGTAATTGGGTGAGGAAGTAGTGCCCTGATAAAAAAGACTCTGGAGACCTGATCGCTTTTGGCTTGCACGGATACGACAAGGATACGCAGGCCCTGCAAAAGCAGGCCTTGCCACACACCAAATTTGCTGGCACCTTAACCTCGCATTTCTGAGTTTTCAGAACTCGGGGAAATGAATTTCTCTTGGTTATCAGCTGCCCACCTTAGAATATTTTGCTGTAGGAACTTGAATGTATGAAGAACATTGCCTTCTTTTATTCATTTACATAAAATAATTAAATTACTTTATCCTCCTTACTGAGTACAACATTTACGAACAGATAGAAAACACTAAGTTACAAATGAACGTGTACCCTCGTACAAACATCCTCCTGCATTTTTTATGGCAGGACTGCTGTCATATACTGTAGAACATCATAGATATTTAAAGGATATTGTGCTAATTCCCACTGTATCTCATTGATAAGTGATTCCAAGAAGCCTGCAAAGAACTACATGATTCGTATGTTTTATTTTCCTCCTCCTTTGGGTAGGGCTCTTTATCCATCGCAATGCGCTGTTCAAGTTTCTCTGCTCCTTGAGGGCTTCAGTGATTGACTGAGAGAATCGCATTTCAAGTTTATACCCAGTTTTATACTTGATGTCTCCAGTTGGATTTCTTATAGACATCACAAAGTTAAAATGACAGAGTAGAACTTTGGTTGCTATTGTCTCTAATGTTCCTTTACTATCTCACTATTCAGGAAATGCTGCTGCTGTTCAAATAGTGAAAGCCAAATCTTAGACCTTTTCAAAAGAGACATAATTTTTACTTTCTCTGGTCCCATTGCCTTTGCTTAATTGCATAATGTTATAGGTAAAATGCTCAGTCCTGGAATTTCTGTCATTCTTGGTCTAAATTTCCCTACTTCTATCTTTTTAATTGAATCTATTTTTGTCAATTTTTTGTTTCCTGCCTAACATCTACAGTGTACAGAAGTTCCCAGGACTCCACTTTCATTGAATTTTGTATAAACTACAACCACTACTATTTCTTTTGAGGACAAGGGGCAATAGCCCCTTTATTGGTCATTCTATTTTTAGTCTATTTCTAATAAAATTCATTCTCTATCATAAGAGATATTCTTAAGAAAATAAATCTGGCAAATTATAAGTTGTATTACTCTCCTTTTTGAAAATCATCAATGTTTTTCATTGCATGAACAGTAAAATCCAGATTCTTTATTCTGATCCATGAAGTCTTGTATGATCTGGCCTCTGCATATTTTGTAAACTTAATTCCTTACCATTCTTCTCTTTGTTCTTTAACTTCCGTAATAGTGGCTTTCTTACTTTAACTATGCCAAACCTGATCCTAGTCTGGACTTTATTTCCCTACCACAAGAAGCCTCTAATTCTAGATGAAAAGAGTATTTCCTGCTTAGTCTTTAGGTCCAAAACCAAAGGATAGTTCTCAAATGAGACAACCACTAACATAAAGTAACTCATCCATCTTTACCTACAACCATGATGTTGTATTTGCTCTGCTGTGTGTGTATGTCTCTGTGTTTACAATACTCAATTATTTTGTTTTCTGTCAGAATACTCTAGAACATTAGTACTGTACTAAAAGTTCAGGTACATTCTATGTCTTCTTCATTTATACATGCAAAGAACCTATAAGATGATTTGACAGAAAGTGGGTACTCAATATTTAGGTTTGAGTGAATTGGTGAAATACATGTTTCTTTGGTCATTGAACCTTGCATTAATTATTGTGTTATTGTCATTTTGATCACATAAATTCATTGTGTATATAACATTAATCATTACCTCCAGTTTGTTGAGTTTAACATTCAAAAGCAAACTGCTTAGACGTTGTATCATCAGCTTGGAAAGCCTCTGGAGGACACTTTTCAGTTTACAGTTATAAAGGTTCACCATGACTTTTATGGATGTGAGTCCACCAAGGGGAGATGCACTGATGGCAGGTGATGAAAAGTGTCCTCATTGTCTTCTGGAGGCTGTAAGTAGACTCACAAAGCTTTAGCCTCCACATATGCTCTGAAAATTCAAATAATTACCTTTGGTTTGTGTCATACCAGCTTCAGATTCATGACTCTTACAACTAGTGCTTGGACGGCTTACCCAGCAAAGTCTCCCAGGCAGCAGGGGACCAAATACATTGTTGGAGACCTTCTGACTCCATTCTAGTGATCGCTCAGTTCCACACTCATTTTATTCCTTTGTCCTGTCAGAAACCACACACAGAACAGAAAAACTGCTGCATAGACAGCTCAATTGTCCTCTTGTTGTCTTCATGGTTAGATTCATGGATCCATTAAGCTCAGAATCACAAATCATTGCAATGTAGTTCCATTTTCCTCAATGATGTATAAAAGAAACTATCTTTGTCTTACACTTCTACAGTGTAGCAAAATCAATAATGAAAAATAAATGTTGTATTTCCATATTAAAATTGGAAAAAACTGATAAAAGTTGATTCACACAGCTCTTAAAAAATTCTCCCTCTTTCAAGTGAAAGAGGAGGACACAGTAGAACAAATGGTTGAAGGGAAAGATTATTTAGTTCTGTCCTCACGGGGGAGCGAATATTGCACAACTGTTTCACAGGTGGTGTAAATCAGCTCTTCTTGTCCTGCGGTGAAGTTGAACAAGCTGCACTGAAGGATGCTGACCAGATCAGTACAAAATAAGATCCATAAAGAGCTTGAAAACTCTGACCTACAGGAAGCCTTGAAGCAGCACATTTAAAATGACCCCACGTTCCTAATTCAGATGATGAGCCAGACGAGGCAAAAAGACAGATCAGCAGTTTTCATTTGCTTTTCCCCCCAGGTCTCCAAGAGTGAGCCTCACCCTCTCAGAAATGGGTTCTGCCTGGAGCACGATTTCACGGCACATTATATCACGGTAAATAGACAAGACCTTTCCCAGGGGTTTATCTTAATGATAACATGGGTTCAGGGCCGCCATTCACAACAGCACTTCTTAGGAAGTTATCAAGTTGGGCTATTAATACACAATAATTTACATTACTCCTCCTTGGCCATCCAATAATTGTATAGTGGACAAATAAGGAATTTGAAAAGACACAGTTTGATATCAGGCTTATCTTCAGTCCTTACTTATTGCACAGTCATAGCCAAGTCACTGAACTTTGCTGAGTTGTAGATTTTTTAGATTATCATGATAACAATGATAATACCAATTGTTATGCAGGGTGGATGTAAGAATTAAACATAAGTAATATCTCCCTTCACTCTAAGTCATCATGCAGTCATTAATAATTTTGACCTCTGCTCTCACAACTGACATCCTATAAATGACACTTAGTATCGATAGGTGCAATCTGTGGTCTACAATGTGCTAATATTCTAGGAAGATCCCTGCATCTCCTTCTCGGGATGGCACTGCTTCTGAACATTATCTAGTCAAAGCACGCATTCACAGATTCAGTCGTCTCTGCAAAGTGCATGTCACTCAACCACTTGAAATACTTTACTGACAGGAAACTCACTCCTTGAGAAGTTTTCAATTTTTTGTCAGCTTCAACAGCTGGGAGAGTCATCTTCACAGGGAATGAAATCATTCATTCCTATAACTCGCATTCAGTGATTTTAATACCAGTCCTGAGGTTTGTATAGTCACCTGGTTTCACTGTAATATTTCTAATGTAGGGCAAATGTTTTTTAAATATATAAACTGTAATGTGAAATTTTAGAGAGACATTACGTTTATTTCATATATCCAGTAAAACTTGGAAAGACATGCCACATTTTCACATTTTCCACAGCAGACTGAGTGGCAAGATGGGGCTCTGATGAATTGTTTCCCCACTCCCGTGGTTGGCATAGCTATGATATGTGAATAAGGATTGCACAAAAGGCAGTTAGAGGATGCATTTGAGTACGGCATGAATCAGAGGCTTGGAAAAGCACTGTCTTACTGCAGTGCTTCTCTGGGGCTGAGAATCCAAGTTGCAGAGGTTATAGATAATATACCCAGGTGAAGGAAGAGTGTCCTATAAACACCTTGACAATTCATCACTTTGTTTATGCTATAATGTTGATTGAATTATGCTTGCATGTTTAACTGAGGAGCTAATTTTGTGACTTGAAGTAAATAATTTTAGGGAATCTGTTTCCATCTTGAAAGTCAGAGATAAGGGTGAACTTGAAGTGATTGTTAGCACCTAAGTTAAATGCAGGTTAAATGACTTATTTGGGGGAATAGTAGTATATCTCAGACTGTCAGTACTTTGGTATTAATTAGTGGCTTTGCAATTATTGGACATTTGTAAGTGTTTGAGTCTCAGATGAATTTTTTTGGCAAATTAAGCCTAATAGAATCTATGTTTGATAAATGAATTTAAAAATGTGGTATAGATCCAAATGGAATGCTATTCAGTCTTAACAAAACAAAATAGGTGATTCTATCATTTCAACAATATATATGACACTAGGGGACATTATGTTAAGTGAAATAAGCCAAACCCAGAAATATAAATACTGTAAGAATTCACTTATAAGTGGAATCTAAAGTTATATTTTCTTACAGCAAAAGGCATTCTTTCATATGAGAAAAAAGAAAGCCACAATTCTTAGCACTAGAACTTGCTGAGTTTATATGGTTAGTGAAGACGCTGCATGATTGGTCAATGTCAAAATCATTACAAAACATTGATTTATCTGCAAAATATTTATATATAACTTATGATAATCTTATTATGATTTAATTTTTAATGTCTAAAGTTCAGCTAACCTTTATTTGGTAGCAACAACCAAAGTGTGGAATGCATTATTTGTGCCACATTACAAATAAACCCTTCCATCAATGTTCCTGACATGTTCTAAGTGAAGAAAGCATAGAAATAACAAAAAAAATTACATTTGTACAGTCCTGTATAGAAGACAAAGAGGAATCATTTAAATGCACAGCTAATTGCATTTCTACTGCTTGTTAATTAGAAATATACCAAAATATGTAAAAAAAGAAAGCAACACAGATTTTTTTCAAAATGAAAGAATTTACTTTACTCATTCTCTTTTACTCAGAGTGACATTTTAAGGATATAATGATTTATGCTTCACATATTTTAGACACCTTTTTTACTGGATGAATATTTATAGCAGTTTATTCAAAAAACATTATGGAGGTGACATTTTAGTGTCTCTGCTTTTCAAAAGTGTACCTTAGTAAAATTACAAATACATTAAAATTTAATACTATATTTGATTTTTGTATTAAGTTCAACAGGAAAAATCCAAACCAGATAATACTTCAAAGTTAAGTTGAAATAAACAACTTTTCACAAATGGTATATTACCTACGGAGTGTATGATTTTATTTTTATTGAATTCACTTACATTTAATTCACTTCTTGGCAGTGGGAGCTATAGAAATAAATTAATTGAAGAATTGAATAATACAATGGTTATCTCTGACAATTATTAATGCAGTCCATCTGTTCTTTTTGGGTTAAATATGTCCTTATTTTAAATACAAGCAAGCAGAGAAAAATATACGCTATCTTCTTTTCAGCATTTTAGTTTGGGCTTTTTCTGTCCTGCTTTAAAAGGGTCTCAGATATGTGACTCCTAGTTCTATTCTTTCTATAATAAAATGCTAAATCTGGATTTGTGTGATATTATGCATCTAGAGATACAACCACATTTTCTCAAGAATCTATTAAATTCAGCCAACAGCAACTTTATCATTAAATGCTTTAAAATAAAATGTAGCCAGCCTCAAAATGCATAAGCATCTTGTGTGTATAGAAAAACTTAAATATAATAAAAATGTTGATAAGAGAAATATAAAACTAGCTGGTTTTAGGCAGGCAACTTGTTAACACTTCGTTTTCCATCTTCCGTATAATTTATTTTGAGTAGCTACGAGAAGATTTTTTTTTCATTTTTCAATTTAAGTAATCAAATTTCTTTAGAAATTGTAAAATGTAAATAAGGATCAAATGATAATAGATATTATAAAACAGGAAGCAATTGTTCAAATGGAAAGGGCAACCACAGGATGGGGCAAGGAAGGAAGGGAAAAAATAAAATGAGAGGAAAGGGATAAAATAGAAACAAAACTTTTGTAAATAGGGAAGGGAAGAGTGGTTGTAGGGAGAGTAGGGAAATGGGAATAAAGAGGAATCACAAATTCTATATGATGAATATGATCATTATCTATATCTACATTGTACCAATATACTTAATTTAAAAAGATGGAGACAAATAATTCTTTTCATACAAAATTTATATTTGTATCATATGTTCTGCTCTTTTGAATCTAAATTAAATATTAGCCTGTTCCCCGAGTTGTTGAAGCATTTCACAAGCACAATTTAATGGTTACTGAATAATCTATCAAACGAAATATTTCTCAGAATGTTGTCCATAAATAAACTCCTACAGGATCTTCGGGAGTACTGCAAGCATTGAGTAGGCCCTCAATAAAGTGTCTTTTAATCAGTGTACAAGGTGATTCTGACGTGTCTAATTTTGAGAAGCTACAATCATTTAAATGCCCTAAAGTAACCATTTATCCATTGCTTGACTTAGATTATTTAGACTATTTTATCATAAATAATAATAAATGTTTAAGCTTCAAGGTTTTTAAATTAACATATATTAGGATATAATTCACATATTCTAAATTTCATTACTCTATACTATGTTTTAGTTTATTCATAGAATTACATCGTAACTATTAATCTGGGAATATTTTAATTACTCCCTAAAAGAACTCTATGTCTAAAAGCAGTTGTTCCCATTCCTGTACCCTGCCTTCACTACAGGCAATCACCCATTTAGTTTCAGTCTCTATTGAATCAGTTTTTCTGTATATTTCATATGTATCAAATTAACAGTACATGGTCCTTTGTAACTAGTGTGCTTCATTTAGCTTAATATTTTCAAAGTTCATTAATAGTGTACATTTTATCTCATTTATATTACAAAATAGTAGTCTACTATATAACTATAGTTTTTCTTTACCCCTCCATCAGTTGGTAGATATTGGGCATCTTTATATTTTTTGGTAATTAAAAAATGCAAAAAGATTTTTATTCATTTTTGTGTGCTCACATATTTGTATTTATCCTAGATATATGTCACAGAGAGGTAATATTGAGTCATAAGTAGCTCTATTTTTTAATATACTGAGAAAGTGCCAGATCGCTTTTCAAGTTGCATCTCCTTTTAATATTCTTGTCACCAGAGTAAGAGGGATGCTGTGTGACCCAGTCCTTGTCACGCCTGTAACTGATTTTGTTCTTGTTTTGCTCTTGTTTTATGGTTTAGTCACACAAGAAAAACAAAGTAGCATCTAATTGTTGTTTAATTTTCATTTTCCTAATAGCTTATGATGTGAACATTTTTCACATTATTAATGCATTTTGTGGTAAAACTTAAGATATTTTGTCTAGTTTAAAAGTTAGACTGTCTTCAATTTGAAACAGTATTGGAGCATACTAAATGCTTTCTCTACATTTTCCACCATTATGTAGTTTTTATCTTTATAAAGATGCCCATTTACACTGATTTTCAAATGTTAAATCTGCTTGCATTCTTGGGGTAAATTCTCCTTGGTCATTGCACATTGTTATTTTCATATGTTGCTAATGAATCTAGCTTTCTTTTGGGGGGATGTGTTGAGTTGTTACCTCAGAGTAATTCTGCCATATGATGATTTGGGAAATAATTATTCCGTTTTGTTTCTTAGAAATGCTGCGAAGGATTGGTACTAACTACTCTCTACAAATTTCATAGAGTTGACCAGTAATGCCATCTAGACCTGAAGTTTTCTTTTTGTAAGGAGTTTACATACTAATTTAAAATTATTGCCTTTTTCAGCTTTACAGAGATTTTCTTTTATTTTAGTCAGTTTTTAAAGTTATTACACTATATTATTTAATATATTGGCATACCATTACTCATTGTGATGTTTTTATATCTATGAAGTTAGTTAAGTCATTCACTATTTCATTCCTGACTTAGTTATTGAGTTCATCTTAGTGTTTCTTACTCATTCGAGCTAAAGGATTATCAGTTTTATTTATCTTCCCAAATAATTTCTCAGATATTCTTTGTTTTTCCTATGCTTTCTTTCATTAATGTGTAAACCTTTACTATTCCTTTCCTTCGCTTGCTTTAATTTTAGTGTTCTTTTCAAAAGCTTCCTAAGTGAATGATTGGTTATTATCTATAATATGTCTTCTTTTTAGTTGAGAAATTATCCTCCTAAGTACTACTTTTGCTGCATATTACAGGTGAAGCATCCTTGAAATTCCAATTGTGAAATGTGTCAGATATACAATGAAAATTGGTATTCCAAAAGTTTCAGATTTCCAAAGCACTTGAGATACTTCATTTTTCAAGTTAAGGTTACTCAGTTGGTAAAGTTTAGGCAAATATTAAAAAAAAACCCTCCCACATACGAAATACTACTGTTTGCAGGTATATTACTAGTAAACCTGTCTACATGTGGATATACTGTATTTTTGGTTTTATGTAAAACTCATGGTTTGAAAATTTCTCATGTGATTTCTTAATTCTTTGTTATTTAAATGTATCATTTAATTTTCAAAATTCTTGTCTGTTCTTGATTTGTACTTTAACTCCAATAAAAATTTTTATGTATTTATTTTTAAATTAATTTTATTGATACACTTTTTATGTACAACACAATCACACTCATCATAAGGAATTTACACCTGTTTGTAATATATCTTGATTCTTCTTTTTTCCCATTATCCCTTCCCCCTTCAACCTTGTCCCTCATTATTTATAAAAATTTTGTTTACATTTTCTCTTTCTAGTTTCTTTATTTTTTGTCCCTTCCCTCCCTTTCCTCTCCCCAGTGCCTTGTTCTTTTCCCTGTTTGAACATTTTCTTTCTACTTACTAATATCTTTTATCCTTATTTTTGCCTTTGTTTTCTCATATGAGAAGCAATGCAATATTTAAACCAGTGCCAAATTTATTTCACTTAAAAGTATGATCTAAGGTGCACCCATTTAGCCAATAATATCTCAAGTTCATCCTTATTTATGACAGAATACTGTTCTGTCGTATATAAAAATGACAATGTCATTACCCACCCATCCATTGATTGACATGTGCTCTATTTTTAAGAGTTAGCTACTACAAATTCTGCCACTATAAAGATGGGTATATGTAGATGACTGTGGTATGGTGTTTTTAACCCTTTGAAGGGGAAGATCTGGATCAAATGGAACCTCTAGTTTTAGTTTTTGAGGAATCTGTGTACTAACTTCCATACTGACTCTGCTATTTATACTCCCACCAATAGCAGAGAAAAGGGTTCCTTTTCCCTCACAGTTTTGCTGGCATCTGTTACTGGTTGATTTCTTGATAATAATCATCTTTTATGAAAAGAGATGGAATATCTGTGTTGTTTTCACATGCATTAACAGTGATAGAATCTCAATGCTGTTTTAATGTGAATTTCTCAAATGAGCAGTGATGTTCAACACTTTTTCACACATATTATTTACTACTGGATTTTTTCATGTGAAAGAGACACTATTCATTTCAATGCCCATTTTTGGATAGGGTCTTTAAATTTGGTGGTGGGGGGGATCCAATGGTTTTGAGTTCTTTGTAGATTCCAGGTGTTAGTTCTTTGCCTGAGAAGAGAGGTAAAAATTTCCCATTCTGTGGGTTATATCTCTTCTCTGTTTGTGGTTGCTTTTGCTTTGCAAAAGCTTTTTAATATGATGAGATCTCTAATGATTCATGTAATTCCTGTACAGTTGAAGGTTTTTTTTTCATAAAATCTTTACCTATGCCTATGTCTTCAAGAGTTTTACCTATTTTATCTTCAAGCAGATTGTGTTTCTTTGTTAATATTTAGATATTTGATCCATTTAATTTTTAGTTTAGTGCATGATTGGAGACATGGGTGTGGGTTTCATCTGTGGCATATGTAAAGCCAGTTTTCCCAGAATCATTTATTAAAGAGGCTGTCTTTCTTCAAGTGAATGAGTTTGGCACCTTTGTCAAAGATAAGGTGACTGAATGCCTTTGGAGTTTTTTTGCATCTTCTATTCTGATCCATTAATGCTTGAGTCTGTTTTATTTTCTTATTACCATGCTTTTTTATTATAGGTGCTTTGTAGTATAATTGCAAGTTGGAATGGTGGGGCCCCCTGTCTTGTCTGGTTTACTCAGAATGGCTTTGGCTAATTTAGTCTCTTCTGATTCTAAGTATCACCATTTTGGGTAGAAAAATATCCAGCATGCTCTCAGCCCTTTTATTGGTATTTAGGTTTATTTTATTGGTGAATAGAGTATTTTATGTCTACTACAGCTGTTTGGCTCATAGTGTTCAATTCTTTCATTTACTTGGCAACACTCTGTCAATAGAGTTACTTTATCCATTATCAAAAGTCTATTAATATTTTAAACTACTGCTCAATTTTTTTACTTTTCAGTTTGTCTGCTGTCTGGTCATGCATTTATAATCCTTCTTGTACTAAAGTCAATTTCCTAAGATTTGACTGCAGCAATTGCACCTCTCTTTTGCTTACTATTTGTATGGTACATCATTCTTGGGTAGTATTTTTAATTTTGTTATATTTGCATCTATTAAGGTAAAATATATTCTTTTTTGATAATATATATTTGAGTCATTTTCTGTCAATAAGTGAATTTCTACCTTTTAATGAGCATTTTAGTCCACTGCACTTAATATAACAATTGGTAAATTGGTAAGACAGGGCTTACGTCTGCATTCTGCTGTTTACATTTCACATGCCTCCTCTTCTTTCCTTCTTCCACGGTATTCTTTTTTATTTGTGTCAAATACATATTGCATAGTATCCCATTTCTATGTTCTTGTTGTTTCTTTAATTTTTTAAAAGTTATTATCTAATTGGGTGCCTTGGTGATTCTTAGCAACTCATGGTGGAATCAGACAACTGTGATGGTTTACGATAGCTGCTAATTGTTTTCAGTAAAGGTCGTGGCGTAGGATTATTCTTCCTGAACAAGTTCCAAGGAAAATTGAACAGTGACAACATAATGACGATGGAGATATTCTACAGAAATGCAAGATAGGTCAAATTTTGAGAAAGCTCTAGAAGAGGACTTTTGGAGTCCAACCTAGACTGTCGCCTCCTGGAGATGCGAGACTGTTGGTCTCCCCTAGCAGCGGGACTGTCACCTTGCTTTGAGCTGTTAAGGGGAAGATTGCAATAGGCACAGTTAAAAAGCAACAAACACTATTCTTCTTATCGAAGGTTAGAAATTTTCATATATTAGAGACATTTCTCATTGTTGGATATCTTTGTGTCCTAGTAAATTTTTGGAAAATTTGATTTGACTATATTTCTCTTAGCATTTTCATTACTTTTCTGAAAGAAAGCATTTGCAAGGGTGATTATGCTGCCATTTCATATACTCCTTCCAACACTAGGCTATTCTTCATGCCATTTCTATTATCAGTAATATGAGAAGGCTTCTCCACTACCTCATTAAGAACCCTAATAAGGAGCATCCATAGTTTGATTATGCCCAATACAATTACCACATCTTTTTTCTGTTAAAAGTTCACTTATTTTACAAACCCTCTTTTCAATCAGTGGTTCTCTCAGGGATTGCCAAACATAGAATTTGTATCCCCTGAGTGTATTCGGTGGCTATTTAAAGTACTCTCCAACCCACCACAGTGCTTGCTGCATTGGACAACATGTGCCTCAAATTAGATCAGTCGAAGTCCTCTCATGGGTTCTCTGAAGTATTTTATTTTTTTCTTGTTGGATCAGATATGCAGTTAAGAACAGGGCTGTTAATCAGAGATAGAGAAGGTAAATGATACTGATTTCTTAAATTTAATTAGTGCTATTACCTTGACTATTTCAAAATGATTTGTTTTACTTATTTTGTTTTATATCTTAAAAAGCAATATGAGATACCTTACATGTAATTTTTCATATATCACTCTGCACTTAGAAAAGTAAAATTGATACAAAATAAATTTTGAAATGATGACTAAAATTTCTTTTTACTGAAAAAATTTTTTCACATTCAATTCACATCGATTGATGTCTGTAGTTTTGCATATATTTTGATCATTAGTGCCATCAAAAAATATGGATACACAAATATCTTGAAAATATTTAGTCACTCTAGCTGTTAGGGATTTTCTAACCTTGATACCTATTCTATAATTTTTGAGTGAAGCTTTTCAAATCTAAGCTTGTCTGTGGAGAGTTTCCAAATAAAAGAATATTCTTTTCTTAAATGTCAAATAGTTAATTGAGTAAAGAGTTAATTAATTGCAATTGACCAAGTATTTTGCTAGAAATGATAAGCATGTTTCTAAAGATCTGAAAAATCAAATATTAAAAATCTTAAAACATGAAAAAATTACCTTGTGTGATTAATGTACTTTGATAGTTATGAAATCACTTAATCATCCCACTATTTTTTCAGTTCAATTTTCAAATGAATATGATTAATTAAAACAAGGTGATTATATGACCTAAGAACCACAATTTATAGACTTGTATTAACTGTAAAAGTATAATAATAAAAAGTGAATTTAAAAATTCAAAAGAAATTTTAAAATATGAAACACTGAAATGAATGTAAAATATTCTTAAGAGTATATGATACATGTTGGAGACAGTGGAAAAATTTACATGCATATAAATGAGGCCACAGAAGGACAGGAGCAAAAATACTATTTGGAATTATAATGGCTATGATTATTTCTATATCCTTGCAATAAAACCATAGATCCAAGATATGTTGCAATAAAATTACAAAAATAATGGAAAATAAAATAACATTGAATGCATTTAGAAAGTAAATAAAGTTATGTCTAATTTTATTGTAGCACAATATGACTGAGAGTTTATTTCTAAACAGAAATAGTGAAAGCCATAAAATGATACAAATAATATAGTAGCACAATATACTTGCCACTTTAGGGTTGTTCTCAGTGACTGTATCTCTCAACAGTGAGATATGGCATTTAGGTGAAGAAACAGATAATATCTTTCCTGGTGACCTAGAATAAAATTTTCTTCCAAAAAGAAGGACTTGTATCCAAAAGAAAAATAGAAATTCAGGAGAAAATGAAAAGCAATGAAGATAATTAGTTTTAAAGTGCTTAAATATAAACTTATTATAAATACAGTGATAATGACTAAAATTAATAATAGTGTGTTTCAGAGGTGAAAACATGAGAATAATTAAAGCTCATAAGAAAAATAATGGAAACTAAGAAGAGTTTTAAAGGAGTAAAGATTCTCAGAGTTTTGGGATTTTTAGGTTTATTGTTGAAGGAATAATTTGCAGCACATTCTAGCTAAGAAATGTGTTATAATTTCAGGACTAATTGACAAAATAATAATAAAAATGTGTAATATACAACACGATATATTTAAAACAAATATTTTATTATCCTAAAATGATAAAAATGAAACCATGAGTGAAATAGAAAGCAATACTTGTACGGTAGAAATAAGATCCGCCACCTCCCAAAAAGCACCAGACTCCATTTGATTTGCTACAGGTGGTCAGATACAGAGAAGACAGGAGTGTCAGAATTTAGTTATTTCCCAATTTTGTGAGTGAGCAAGCCTTTTTAAGGGGCAAACAGCTTGAGAAAAGCTTTGCTTATCCAAGGATATTTATGCATTTAATTTTAATCAATCCATCAATTATTATTTTTTTAGACAGAGTCTCACTATGTAGCCTAGCAGGCTTTGAATTCATGATGATTCTCCTGCTTCAGCCTCTTGGGTGCTGAGATTACAGGTGTGCACCACCATTCCTAGCTAAAAGATTTTTTGTGGTCTCACACAGTTGTAATCTGAAGTGTCTCCATGCTTATTGTTATTATTGTTCCATAAGAAAATGGTTCTTCCCCAGAAAGAATAGCTAGTATTAAGAAATCAACCAATAACAAATACTGGAAGGGCTGTGGGGGAGAAGGAACCCTTCTCCATTGGTGGTAGGAATGCAGACTGGTGCAACCACTGTGGAAATCAGTGTGGAAATTCCTTAAAACCTAAGATTGGAGGTCCTATTTGACCCAGCTATTCTTCTTCTGGGTATCTTACTAAAAGAATTAAAAACATCATACCACAGCAATACATGTGCACCCATGTTTATAGCAGCACAGTTTGTAATAGCCAGATCTTGGAAACAACCTAAATGTCCATCGACTGAGGATTGGATAAAAAGATGTGGTTGAAGGAAGACTTTGTAGCATATTATAGCTTAGAACTGTGTTTCTATATAATGGAATACTATTCAGCCATAAAAATGATAAACTGGACATTATTATAGATAAATGATGGGCCTAGAAAATATACTTTTTAGTGAAATAAATGTCACGCATGCACAGTCATTGCAGTTTCATTAGTATGATAAGGAAAACACACGTATTTTGTTAGAGAGAAAGACTGCTGCCAAGCAATGACTCAGGCTACACCTGCCTTCACTTTAACTAACCTGCTGTGAGCCATTTTGAGTTGACTTTTGGATATTTTAAGAAATTTTTGATGTGCTATAAGGTTTGGGTTTTTTGCATGTGGGTATCCAGTTGTTCCAGCATATTTATTGAAGGTACAATCCTTTCTCCACTGAAATGCTTTTGCAGTTTTGCCAGAAATGAAATATCTGTTATTGTGGGTATCTATTTTGGGACTGTACATTGGTCATTTGGTGGTTTGTCTATCTTGATATCAATGCTGTTTTGCCATGATTGGTGTAACTTTGTGCTAAGTCTTGGGATTGGGGAGGGTTGGAGCTGTAATTCTGTTCCTTTATTGAAGTTGTTTAAACTATTCTGAGTCTTTTTTTATTTTCACAGAAATGTAAGAAACAAGATTCAATCTATATGAAAAATGATGCTGATAGTTTGATAAAGGATTGTGTCTTCTGGTCTTTATTATTTTCTTCTATTTGTCTTTGGTTTCATTCTTTTATTTTTAATTAAAAAAAGAAAATGGTTCATTTTATTTTCTGAGAATGGTCCATTTTGTTTGCGGGGCCAGGATGACAAATAGCATAACCCCATGCTCAAGCTGGAAAAATGTTTTGTTAGGAGCACTCTCTGTCTCTTTGCTGCACAACCCGAGCAGAGGTATTAGGAAGGGTGTTGGCACTGCTTTGCACTTAGATTATCTGCAAGGAGATTTTCGAATTTGATTTTACTTATTTCCTGTTACATTGGTACCTTTTCTTCCAGGAAAAATGCCATTTTCATTGTCACTTTGTTTTCTCTTAATTTGGACCAGGTTACTCTGTACCAGGATAACATCACTCAATGTCTGTCTAGTGAAGTTAGGACCATTTTCCAGTTTCCGTACCATTTTATTAATTTAATTCACTTTAGTTGAAGAACCATTTGTGAGCTTGAACTATATAACCATCATTGGCAGAAACACTATCATTAATTTCCAATTGATTTTCAAGGTTAAAAATTTAATTCTTTATTTTTCACATGTTTGTTTTAAGTGC